>JAANYP010003930.1:0-90314 GCA_020465985.1 Centrapalus pauciflorus | reverse complement strand
AACTTGATAAAACTGGTAAAAGTGGCAACTGAAGATAATAATGCTGATTTATTTACCAAAGCGTTTGATAAGTCACGATTTGAGTATTTAATTCAACTTAATGGAATGCGCAACCCAGAGTAAACTGACCTTAGTAGTATTTTACTTCCTTTTATAGTTGTTATATTTCTTTCTTTTTTACAGTAAGTTTCTAATTTAGGAAAGTTTCTATTTTTAGTAAGTATCTATTTTTAGTAAGTTAGTAGGTTAGCTTAGTTTACTGCTTTTTGCTATGAAAAACAAAAGAAAAAAAGAGAGAGAAAATTACAAAAATACAAAAAAAAAGAGAATATCAGAAAAGGAGTTAAGTCTTAGATACATAGGTTCAAAGTGACGAAAATTAGCACCGTCGTTACAGACTCAAAGTATTTAGGCTTTCACACATAATGCAACTAAATCCTAAGTGTTATACTTTATTTAGTTTGATGTGTTGGTAGGCATAATACATATAGGGAATCTCAAGGCTAATAAAATATTCTAGAAAAAGTCAAGCGTGTCACTAATCTAGATGTATGACCAATCGGTCTTAATTTTTATGTACAAGACATACAAACTTTAAGTCTAAATGAGGGTATAGCAAACATTTCTGGAGGGATGTATGGCAAACATAACATAAATCTAAAAATGGAACCCAGAATAGAAATATCATATGGAACTGAGGTCGAAAACAGCAACTCTGTTGTAGTAAGTACAGACCTGTTTGTCTCGTTAGATTCGGGATGTTAGCAGGAATTCGCTTGTTGCGTCCAGTACGGACCTGTCACCGCTATCGCTAACATTTAAAGTAAACCTAAGTCGAACTAAGACACTTTGTTGTATGAGAATACAGACCTGTTGAATCCGATGTTTGTCTTTTAAAGAAAGTTTGCAAATTACCAAAAGTTAGAAATATATGTCTGTGTGCCTTGATCATAAAAGTATGTCTATGTCTGAGTCACGTAAGATAATTTCCTGATAAATAAAAAGGCCAAGGGATATTCCGAAATGTAGAGTGTTTAACAGGGTAAAATACCAACAATCGGCTAAATGGGTATGTCACGACAAACAATCAAAGGAATCAAAAATTCCTAAGTGTGAAAGTTTAAGTACTGAAAGTTAGTATCGGCCATCGCTATCTGATTGAACCTTTCTTAGACTATACTCATCAAAAATATATTGTTAAGTTTTTAGCTTAAATTGTAAATTTTTTCTTAAGTCTAGATTAAATTTTTGGTCAAAATTTTATTTTACTTTATTTTTACCTTAGTTTATTTTTATTTTATTTTAGTATAGTTTAGTTTTTACTTAGGTAAAAAGGTCAAAAATTACTGAGGGTGCATTCAAAGTTGGATAAAATAAACAATGCGTGAAATATCTGAGCTTAGGGTAAAAGATTTGGCATAGTTTATCTGGTTACACTACACAGTAGAAAATAGTTGGAAAAAGTTGAAATTATTTCAAAATTTCCGAAATTTTTCTAAGTGTTTGTAGCTTCGAATCTAAGACAGACTCGAAGTTGAAATTCTCGAATCTGTCAGTAGACTCGAATCTACACATAGACTCGAAGGTAGTTAGTATATAAAGGTCCACAGTGAAGGCATTTACTTCTCACTGTTCTCGAATCTGATTTCTCGAATCTGTCACTGGCGATCTCGAATCTATTCTCGAGTCTATAGTATTTCCACTAAACGACATTTCGTCGATTCTAAAGCTTTTGTGGTCGATTCTACTTTCAAATCTAGGTATAAGCAACATGATTGTACAAGATTTTGGTGGTTTCATACACAAATTTGGGCTTAAACATCACATTTTGATGTTTTATTGGTCAAAATAGGGTTATTCATAAATAATTAAGTTAGGACCTATAAAATATCAACTTAAAGGCATAAATCAGTGATTAGAACTTAGTTGAACTAAAGTATGTGATTTACCTAGTTCAAAAAGGTTAAAATCTTGGATTTTTGTTGAAAAAAGAGATGTCGGCCTTTCGAATCTGATAATGGACATTCGAATCTGATCATGGGTTTCTCGAATCTATCAATAGATTCGAGATGACCAGATATTCGAATCTGTCCATCAGACTCGAATAGGGTATATTCGAATCTGTCCATTACATTCGAATATGGGCACTTCGAATCTGTTACTCTCGAATCTGTACTTTATTTATTTTGTTGAATTTAAATTTTATTAAACTTGTGGAAATTTAATTGTGTCAGATTTTGTATTTAATCAAATACAAAATAAAACAAATTTGAATTTAAACAAGTTTATTGATTTTTAATAAGTCTAACAAATTTTATGTATTGTGCAGATATGGCGCTTCGTGCTTTTGTTCCCAAGCACAATATGGTACTGAATCCTGCCCATAACATCCCTGAGGCGCAGGGATTTCGAGAAGTTTTAGATTTTCTGGCGGAATCTAGAATAAGTTATGTGCTGTATGAAAACATTCCGATTGTGATATCCTATGTACGTCAATTTTACGATCACTTGCAGGTGGACTGCACTGTCACCCCGACAGTGTTAAGAACTAGAATTGCCGGACAACCTTTGGTTTTCTCCGCTGATATTTTGAGACAAGTGCTGCAGCTGGGTTCCCTAGAACAAGAAGACGGGCCTACAGACTTTCCTTTAAGTATTAGGCAAGCAGCTTTTTTGAGAATGGGATACAGCTTGGACGTTACAAAATCTTCATATATGAAAAGCGGGTTGATAGGCCAATGGCGTTTCTTGGTCCATGTGTTTATGATCTGTTTTGCGCCTAAGAAAGCTGGTTTTGATTATATAGTATCAAAAATCCAATCAGCAATGATCGCGATGGTATACAATAAGAAGTTTAGTTTCTCGCAGCTGATTTTCTCGGAATTTATCCATCAAATCACGGCTCCTGAGAGAGAAAGGTTCCTTTTGTATCCAAGGTTCGTGATGATGTTGATAAGGCACTTTTTGCCAAGTCTGCCACAATCAAATGATTCTTTGAGCGTGAATGTAATGGAGAAACGCATATTTGCTGATTGTTCCTCACACCGAGGAAGATTGGCTGTTCCTGTTGCTCGTCCGTTGTTTGGAGCTGTCTTAGACAGGAACTTTGTGGCACCTGATAATGCCAACTGGGCATGTGAAGTAGAAGTTCAGCCTCGACAGCAACAACAACAACCACAACAACAACAGCAACGTCCAGTACAACATCCTCGTGTTCGTCCCCGAGATCCAAGGCGAAGACAAAGAGATACTGCAAGTCAGACTCAGGAGTCTAGGCCTTCTACGAGTCAGCAACCAGAAATGCAGGAAGCCGGGCCGTCATCTGTCCCAAATGAGGCTGATCAATTGTGCCAAACACTAAATGAAATTTGGGAGGCGGGTCCACATGCAAATGAAGATATAGCTGCTGCATTAGTGGGAGAATTACTTGAGCCTCCAGAAGGAGAAGAAGATGTGCTGAGGGATGTTGAGAATTATGAGCCAGAGCAGGCTGATAACGTTTTGTCATCTTCAGCAACTGAGTCAGAAGAGATAGAGGAGATTGAAGTTGAAGCTCCAGAATCAGTGTCGACAGATCCTCATATTCAAATTGGAACCTATGGTTCACGATTGATTATTAATGAAGGTGCTTCGAGGAGGCGAGAGGCCAGAGAATTGGAGGAGTCAGATTTTGAAGAAGATGAGACTCCTCAGTTAGTAATAAGGCAACGGGCCAAACGGCACAGGTTTATGCAGGGGACTTCATCACAGTCCGATGCACAACCTCCGCCTCAAACCCAGACCCAAACCCAAGATACAGCTCCACCATCACCTCCACCTCAGCAACATGAACCCTACATTCCCCATCCATTCAATCCTGCTCCCATTCAGTCCATCCCTTCTACATCAGACGCCTATACCGAAAATCAACAAATCATGCAACTCAAAAGCCGTGTCGACTTTCAGAACATTCAGATCATATCTCTCACAAAAGCAGTTGGTGAACTCCAAGAGCATAACTCTAATCTTGATAAGGAGAATGCAGAACTGAGAAAGATTGTTGAAAGTGTTAGAGACGAAAACACGGAAATTAAATCATTTGTTGCTGATCAATCGTCTGAGATCCGAGCAATGCGGTCCCTCCTAGAGCAGCTTATGAAAAATCTACAAACTCAGGGGGAGACGAGTTGTAAAGATCAGGAAGTACAGCGAGAAGATGATGATGATGAAGGCAATGACCCCAGTGCAAATAAAGAGATTGAGTCTGTAGATTTTCCTGCAGCTCAAGTTACTCAAATTCAGGGGGAGCCTAGTCAAGGCGAAGGACACAGGGGTGAAGCTAGTTCATCTAAGGAGCCTACAGACTTTGAGATCAGTGAGCTGATTGAAGCGCTCATGGATCTTGATGATGATCCACTGGATGTAGGCTTTGATAACGAAGATGAAGAGCTTGAAGAAGGGGAGATTGCGCCAGAGGAGATAGTCGACTGGCGGTCAGATGATGAAGTACTTGCTGATGAGGATGATGAAGCTGACGAGATAATTGTGCAGCAGAATCCTATCACAGATACTTATATGATTGATGGACATAACATTGTCGATGCAGATATAGTGAATGTTGCTTTAAATCCTAAGCCATCGACAGAGGAACCTGCAAGAGAGCTAACCAATGAAGAAAAACGAAAGCTATGGTTCAGGGCTGAAGAGAAGGAAGCAGCAATTAAAAGGACAATGAGAGTGCCAGGTACGGGGAAGCTGTCTGAGCGAATTTTAAGCTGGTTCTTTGACAGAGAACTGCAGCTAGTCATAATAAAGAGAAAAGACGGGCTTGAGTACATGAGGCGAACCTTAAAGGCGTTCAACTCCCTGCCAAAGATTGAAATTGCAGATTTAGCATGGAAAGATCTGATAAACATTGGCAATGATCCCTATGCGGACGTTATCGCAAGAATAATAAGAAAGGAGGGAAGATCGAGGAAATTTGAGCGCCTGAGTCCAAGAGTTGGGGAAAGAGTAGAGGATCCATCACGTATCGACCCTCTAACTGGTCGTCCTTGGATGAGGATTCATTATAAGCCAGCCAGATGTCTTAGGAAGGTACCTCTTAAGCCAATGCCACAAAACATTCTGAAGAATCTGAAGTGGTGGTATGCTGACACGGAAACTGGGGAAGCGGTTATGGAAGACTTAGAAGAAAAAGTTATTCTTAGAGTCTATGACCCGCTTCACCTGGTGAACCTATCTAAAGAAGACCTGCAGATCCTGTATAACTGTAAGATTTCCAGTGACGCACATATGGATGCTGAAGCGAGTAAGTATGAAAATGTGGTCAAGGTATGTGTTGAAAAAGGTCTGTATGCTGGTAGTGTTTTGAATCAATAATAAACCATATTCTTAAATCAAATGTGTGAATTATTAGAAGCTATCGTCAAGGGGGAGTCTGTTGGTACATCCCGTGTGACGATAGCAGTCTAAGTTGTCTTACATTGTGATTTTGCATATGTTTGGTATATATATATTATATATGATTGATGGTTATCAGTGTTTGTATGTTTGAACTTGATGTAACGTATTACAAGAAGTTCAAACATAAAACTCAATGATAAAATCAATCATAAGGTAATGTTATAAGTTTCATCACTTAAGTGTTTAAGTGTATTGGCTAGATTCGAATAGGTTAAGGAAGGCATTCGAATCTGTGATAGATTCGAATGTATCCATAGATTCGAATATAGGTTAGATTCGAATCTGTCAGATGGACAGATTCGAATAGGGCCTTAGGCCAGATTCGAGGTTGGCCCACAACAGACTCGAATCAGGGTCTATAATTAGGGATAGACTCGAATGATTAGCAGACCTTTGGCAGAATTCGTGAGGAATTAAGCAATAGGCGATCTCGAGTTTATCAGCTAGGTGTGTCCCGTTTCGGAGAGAATTAGTACGTAGGATCGTTCGTGTGTCGTTCGTTCAGCGTCTAATAGTCTCCGTGTTTCCGTTGGTTGAGAGTTGTCCGTCTAACCGTCAACGAGGATTCCGCACTCGTTAACGGATCCGCGTCTAGATAGATCTTGCATTGGTAGACCTTACACTAAGAAGCAAAGAAACCGATCCCAAACTTGACAAAAGTACCAAATTACTTTAAAACATACAAATTAATAAGTAATAAGAACTGCATTGTAAATAAAGAAAGCATATATCATCAAATAGTCGTCACCAAATATCAACAAGACATACATAGTAAATAAATAGAAAGCATACATTATCAAATAGTCATTATCAAATGTCAACAAGACATAACAAAATAATAAGAAAGCAGTCATAAAATGATTATCATTAAATGTCAATACCACACACCCGAAAAAACATAGTAGCACTAATTAATGTTTAATAGTCAATGTATTTTTTTTCATCCCAGATGAAGTCTTGCTTCCAGAATCTCTGGTTTGAACTTCATAATGGTAAACTCCGTGGAAATCAAAATATTCATTGAAAACATTTATAACACAACTTATTATAAAACTCATATATCATGACTTACTATAAAATAAATAAGCTTACTAAAGAGATTATAGAGTATAAAATATAACGTACTTGTATTCATATGATAAAGTTTGACCCGTGATGCGTATATAATGGATTTTTGTACTATTGCTCGGAATAATCTTACTTGGCGTGTTTCAGACGTGTCAAACAAACTCGCCTTCATTATGTGTCTCCTAAAACTAATTTAAAATGTAAATAACAAATATATTATACATACACGATATGTAATAATAATGCTTATACATAAATATACTTACGTTCCATCTTGAAAAAATACTTCAAAATAACTATAGTACCCAGATTGTCTCTCGTAAAGCTGTTTGCCTGTGATGATTTTTCCAACAATGTCTAAAACAGAAGTAATGATATTTAAATTGTTAGCGAAATTTATATGTTTGTTATATTTTCAAATGAAACAAAAGAAGTAAGAGCTTTAATGAAAAACTTAAATGTACCTATCAACATATTTAGAGTAGTTTTGTCCTCTGCAAGCACTCTTATTGAAGATGTCAACGGATATAATACAAAGTCATTTTCAATATCGTCTGTCAATCGCGTTAGCTTTGTATCTTTGCTAATTCGAATCTCCCACTCGTTACGAATAAAACTAAAACTTTCATGCCTTGGGTATTCGTAATAGTTAAATTCAATTTGGAAATTATCTAACGTAAAGACTCCACTCATCAACTCTTGTTGTTCATAAAAATGCATTACACTTTTAGGGACAATGATGCCATTTTTTCTCTCTTGAAAAAACAAATGAGATGGTTGTCAAAGCAAATAGGATGTGTTTATAAATAATAAAGTAAAGATTTTAATATGTGAAACTTATATTGCGATCAAGTAAAATCAGTATTAGTTTTACTGGTTTCATCATTCCAAATGAATTTCACACGAACCGCCGTGAACTTCCACCATAAATGAGGGTGTAGGAGTGATGAAAAATCTTCCGCCTGAAAATATTGATCCATGTTCTACGAAGATATTTAATTTAAAATATTAAAAATAAACTAAAATACACATGCCAAGAATTGAACTTAAAACCTTTATTATAAGTTGAAATATTAAAAATATTCATGTAATATATAAGTTGATAAACTAATTAACGTATTAAACCAAAAAAATAAACTAAACTTACACAGGTCAAGCTTTTTTCTATACACATGTAACATATTAATCCCACTTATTTAAACCTAAACCCGATAACACGTTACACACACCTCCCTCACTTCTTCTCCCTCGATTTTTGATTTCTTGTTTATAATTCTCGTTTCTGTGATCTGGTTTCCGAATTAGCTTGAATATATATATATATATATATATATATATATATATATATATATATATATATATATATATACATACTACTGCTAATAAAGCATTTAGCTATTTACTTTTTATAATGCATAAGGTACAACATGATAAAACAATTTCTTGAATTTTAAGACTTACAAGTAATCAAAACATCATGTACAATCAGTCGAAGCACATCCCTTAATTTTAAGAGGTACAAGATGTTAAAGCTTATAGCACATGTGTTTATTGCATAAAAAAACATTTGAATTTGAATTCCATCTGCCAGAAACACACACGACTCTTCACTATTCCATTGGAACTCTCGTTTCATGTTCCCTAGACACCGCCTCGTCTCCTTCCTGTTGATCATGTTCTCAATCCATCAGTAAATCTCCCTCCTAACGATCCCTCACTATACAAGTTCATACTGTTCGACATATGCTTTCGATCGCTTAACCTCAAATACTCAAGATATGAGATTTCTGCTTGACCTGGCGGAGGCGGCAATATATCATGGGATTGATATTTCTGCTAATGTGTTGAAGATCAACAATAGTTAAATCAACAGAGGTACTCTGCTTGACCTAGCGACGGCGGCAAATATCATGGGATTGATATTTGCTTAACTTTGAGATTTTCTATGTTATACAACTTCTTGGGTTTCTGTGCGTGGTCCCGTTGTTCCATATCATGGGATTGATTAGCTTAACATACTCACAGCTACAGACTCTGAAAGGTTTTCCCTCGGCTAAAGATTATACAGGTGAGTTGGAATCAACTAATAAGGTGCTATTGTTTGGATGCAGTGTCTCTTTGCTGCATATGTTGCCCAGATGCTACTACTCGTCCATCTTTTTCCATCTCTTTAAACAAAACAAAAATAAACAAAGACTCAACATTTGCTTTCCCCGTTGGTGGGTCTGGTCTGTTTATGGATTTTGGATTGGAAAATAACAACAACAACTCTGTCTATGATTTGGATCCTAATACCAAACGGTTTGGATCTATTGGAGGAGGAGGGGCCTTATTAAAATAGGAAAGGCCTGTTTGTGTTTCTATTGCTTCTAACAATCAAGTTCACAATGAAGATGAATGGAGAGATATGAAAATGGCTAAAATGAGTCAAGATGATTTTTCAAAGGCAACTCAACAACAGAGATATTACAATGCCTCTGTCTTTTATGATTCTAACAACATCCTTAGCTTTTCTTCACCAACATTGCTTTACTGTGTTCGAAACACTACTCCTGGTACAAAGTACAAACTATATGCTTTTTCTTCTATCAATTTCTTTCTCTTCTTCTATTGGAGTTGAAAACGTTGTTTCTTGTGTGTTGATGTGTTGGTCATATTATATATGTTTACGTTTATGTTTATGTTGGTGGAAAATGGTATTTTGAAGAAAATCTTAGGGGTTGAAGTTTTGTGTTTGTTGTAAGATAAGAATGAAAGAAAGAATTGATATGTTAATGAGAATGATTTTGTTTGATGAAGGATATGGACTGCGTGTGATCTTGTGGGAATGATGAGAATGAAGTATGAGTTATGAATGCCAGAGTATTTGGTTGGTGGGAAACATGTTTGTTGTTGGGCTCAAGGAGGAAAATGTAAATTTGTGGGGGCTATGTGACTGTGATTTGAGAGACCCATGCCCACTCCTTTCATCTGCTACTGAATATGGCAATGAAAGGATGCCAATATGCTTTCTTGTTGATGATGATTAAGGTAAGTTGCTGGTTTTTAGTCAATTTTATGTTGCTACTAATGGATCTATACAATAATTATTTAGGTATTACTTAGTTTGATTTATTTTTAAAACCCTAATAGTTACAAAATACATACAAATGGGTTGCCTCCGTACTGGAATGCCCTACAATAATCAAGTTTTTTTACAACACAAAACACATAAGATTTATGCGAATCGGAACCTTAACTGAAAACTTGTTTTTCACCAAGAACTGCTATAAATACTTTGACTGTTTTCCATCACTGTTGACTTCATCATATTCCGTAGGTAATCTTGTCCTTTTGTTGTAGTTTTCTTTGCCACTGATCCTCAAACCACTCATTATCAATCATAAATGGATAACTTTTTATGGATTATTATTGAATCGAGTCAAACGTCTCGCACATCTAACTGTATCATTGATTATTACTGATTATACTCATCATGACAAAGGAGGGATTTATCTCTTTTGGAGCTGGTCTACTAGAGTACATTTTTACTTGGTATGATTCAAGTTTATGTGTATCTGTTACTTCTTCCTCTAAAAAACATTAGTGAAGCAATTCATAGGATTGATCTTCAGAATTACAATTTTTCTTTCTTTTTACTTGTATGTTTATAGCAAGCATAGGGAATGTTCATTTTTAATATATTTTACATCATTTATCAGTGATTTTTTGAAAAAAAAAATGTTTTTGTTACTCTAACATTCAACAGTTTTTACTAATGTTTTAGTTGTCTTTCTATACTTTCTGTTGATTGCTCCCTATAAAGGTTTTTTTTCTTTTTTAAAGTCAATGAAATGTTTGGCTTCTTTTGTTTTAATTAACCATTCAACTAGAGAACTTGTGATTTGTGCTTATTTTTGTTACTAATATGGTTATGATTTATGTGTTCTGTGCCTACCCATGTTTCTGCAATCTGGAACCTTCTGTTTCCTTTGATTCGTTTATATCAGTTGTCGTTCCAACGGAAACCACAATCACGAAACTGAACACCTCCAAAGCCCTTTAAGAAACACGTTTAACGATAAGAGCACCTTATGAAGGGAACTAAAAATCTGTTCAATACAAATAAATGTAATATTGACTTCTCATATTTGTATTTTTTTTTTCAGCGTTACAATGTTTCATTGTGGCTTAATAGGTTTAACGATAAGAGCACCTTATGAAGCTGTTGGTCATGGAGGGCATTATCATTCACAATCTCATGAAGCATTCTTTTCCATGTTCCTGGTATCAAGGTATTGAGTCATACATTGGTTGCATTTATCTGTTTTTTGGGTTTTTTATTTTACGAAATCCTCTCTTAGGTGGTGATAATGTTTCATGAGTTCTTGCTACCCGTTTGATTTTATTATTATATTTGTGATTTTAGTGGTGTTTTCAATAGACTTTTAACAACAATTTCGATCGAGTAGCTTTCTGAAACACAAGAAACACTCACATCTATATCTATACTACTTATATTGCATTTAGGTTGTACAAGTTCCAAAAGCATGTGTCTTAATTTTAAGAGGTACAAACCTCAAATGCACCATTGCGTCTCTTCCTTTCTCCTATGCGGCTCTTCCTTTCTCTATGGCGTCTCTTTTTTTTACTTACCTACCAGACTCCTTCCTGTCTTCCCTCATCGAATGAGAGCTAGAAAAACAAGGAAAGTAAAATGCACATACATTGAGGACAAAGAATAATGAAAATAAAATGCACATACAATGAGGACAAAGAAAGATCCAACCTGCCTCGATACTTTGTCAACACACATTGCAGGTACCTCTTTCTCCATTCCAGCAACCTCTTTTTTTAATACCTTACAATTTACGGTTTGTTTTCATGTCTTTGAAGATTTATATTGTTGTTGTGACTCTCACTTGCTTATTATATGAGGTGACATTAATGGAGGTCTTTATTAGTATCACTGTCGATGAAATGTGCCCTTATTTACAGAAGCCTAATCCATCATTTCCTTTGTAAATTTATACAATATCTTTGGCAAACTTGCAAAGCCTTGTTCTTTTGCTTTTATGAGGTCAGTTGCTATGAAATTGGATGTCAAGTAATCTAAAGGTATATACAAAATTTTTCACTTTCTTGGCATTACGGATTGAAATAAAGTTCTTGCCTTTTGCTGAGATTTTTTCTTGTTTGGCTTTCAATGACAATAGAGTTATTTGCTATTATGAGGTAACTTATTATTAAGAAGTATCTTGTCAATTCCTATAATATATTCTCCATATTCATTATCTCCAGTCCTAAATAGCTTAAAAGATCTCTACAACGGGAGGATGTGAAGGCAAGTGTTGGTACATGTAGCTTCACAAGAGTTTATGGTTAACTAATTTTTTTAAGCAATTAATTGTGTATGTAAAAGATAGTACTCTACATGAGTGGAGCAGGTGCAAAAGGCAAATTTTCTGTGGTTTTGACATCAATGCTTTTGGTGGAGTGCATGAAGGAAAGGGTATGCATGTTATATAGAGTGCATATTGTGCATTCTATGTGAATTGTGTTAACCCATTGGTTTTTTTAAAATTTCATTATCTTTCCATGTTGGTTTCTCATTTACAGGGATGTCAACAAGACCGACATCAAAATCTGGTTATGTTTCAATTGAGATTTTGTCCGACACCTTTGAAGGTTTTTTTTTTACTGTGGTACGTGTTATCTAGGTATCCTGATCTTTTATCATTTTAATATATAACTTATCATTGTTATAATTAAATTTCTAAGAAAATATTGGTGTTCTTGCTTTATTTTGCAAGAAAAACTGTTGCTGCTATTGACGGGCTTGCACTATGTGGAGGATTGGAGGTTGCAATGGTGTTTGTTTACTTATTTCCCCGACTAATTCAAAAAAATTTGTTTATTGTGTTACATCTTACTGATTTTGCTCTCAGGCTTGCCATGCTAGATTAGCTACTTAGCAGCATGGCCATACAAGCACTTTCAAATGGCCATCTTAGCCATATGAGTGCGACCTAGCTATAAGTGGGAGATCATTAAGGTGATACTAATGCATGTCACCCTTCCTACACACTGCATGCACGATAATCGCTGCAACCAATCTCAGCTTTTTTGGATATGTTATGTAGCCCAAACAAACCCAGAAGTCGATACCGATGTTAGATAACAAAATTTGAAACTTATGGGTCGCAACAGGGTTTTAAACGGGTTATCCCAAGTTCTTCGCTATCGCTTCCTTATATAATTAGGGAAATTTATCGTCCGTATCCTTACTTACGATCTACGGATTTACATCTCGAGTTCTTCGACGATAAAAGGAAGTGGATACCGATGTTAGATAACAAATATGTGTGACATTGCATCAAAGTTTGGAGGAACAATTACATGTATCGGTTTCGAGTACGGATGGTGAGGAAGGGGTAGGAAAGTTGGTGTTGATGCTCTATGTTATCGGTTTTTTTAGTCATGTCATACATGAATTGATGTTTTCCATTCACAGTTTATCGATAAACTTTGATTTCAATATGTGTCATGATCCTCTCTAATCTGCAGGATGTTGATGAAAAACAATTAGATCAAGCTAACATGGCAGCAGATTAAGCTGATGCGAATCAGAGGGGGGGTAGCAGCGGTTTTTGCAATTAAGGGATCAGACTTACAATTAAGGGGCTAGGGGTCTTTAATAAAAGTATTTTGTTAATTATGTCTTTTATTTTTTAATCAACAAGTTAATTTTTAAAAAAAAGATGAATTTGTTGTTAAGTTTATGAGTATTCATGCTACTAAGCTTTTAGTATTAATCATAGGTTTCAACTAATTTATTAGTGCTTTTTGGGTTTCATATTTTCATTTAACTTGGTGCAAATTGATATTGAAATATTGCATGGGTGATTTAGTTTGTATTTTTAATTCCTTGTGAGAATCATCATCACTGATTAAAAAAATTTATATTTTTAAATTGGGTTAATTGTCAAAAAGGGTTAACAAAATTGCTTTTTTTAAAGTTTAAGGTCGGAATCAAGTATGTTTGACAGAAAAAAGTATCGAACTCTCGTTTTTTATTTTTTAAGGTAACCAAGTTGATTTACAATAGAAAATAGAATTAAACAAATGTTGACATTTAGTTTTAAGCATAACATTAACTGTATGTTCATTTAAAAATGACAACAACTTTCTTATTTTTTTATTTTTCGAAAAATTATGTGCAAAAGAAGTAAAGAACAATTTATCAAATCAAATCTAATTATCACCACCGCCGCTTTGCGCGGGTACACAACTATATATATATATATATATATATATATATATATATATATATATATATATATATATATATATATATATATATATATATATATATATATGTACGTCCAAAAACCTAGGAGTGTGCAATATTTGGTTCGGACTAAAAGAAACCGAAAACCAAATCACTCTGAATTCAAATTAAAACCAAACCGAATTAAAAGATCAATAGAAATAAAAAATAACAAATTTTTATATCCGAAAATAAATAATTTTAAGAAATAATAATTAAATACCTTAGTATATAATAAATTTGAAAAAATTTTGTCATCAATTCTTTATATGATAAGTATGACATTTTGACACATTCTAAAAAATGATCATTCAAATTTCAAATGTATTTTCTTTAATAAAAACTTGTATCTATATTTTCTAAAACTTCAAAACTAAAAGTTGCAAATTTTATATTTTAAAACATCTTCAATAAGAAAACTTATGTATAGTTTAATTTAAGGGTCTCTAACAAATTTATACAATTTAAATTAATATACTTCATAAAAATTTAAAATTTAAAATAATTACCATTAAACATTTATTTTGTATATATCTATTGATGATAGCACAACAACAAATAAAACATAATGAATGTTTAACATTTTTGAATCAATAATAAGAAGATAATAATTGAATTGAATCCTATATGTAAAAATCATAAAATATTATATTTAAAACAATTTTTCAGATTTTTTGAATCACATCTTAACCGTCTTTTTTGCCTTAAATATTGACTTAGAGCCATGTTTTTTACCATTGCCTAAATGATTTTGTATGTGTGTCATCTTTTTATTGTATTTTAATTTAAGAAATTTTTTAAAGCTTCTTAAGGATCTCATCTTTTTATAAATATGTGGATTATATATAACTTTTTATATCAATCAATGTATTAATCTAGTAATTAATATAACAATAGACGCCCAAGCCTTGTCCACATCTCCCCCAAAACATTGTTCACAGCTCTCGTTTGCAAAAACCATCCATCCCTCTGCAAACCCTAGCCGCCAAAACCACTCTTCCCGTCGACACTCTCCTTCTCCTGTCGTCATCTTCTTCTCCGTCATCTTCTTCTCTCGTCGACACTCTCCTTCTCCCGTCGTCATCCCTCTCTCTGCTAACCCTAGCCGCCCAAATCCTTGCGTCTCCCACCCCCTTGCGGCGCCACCCATCTGTGCCGCCCAAACCTCTCTCCCATTGACACTCTCCTAAGCAACAACTGCCCAAATCCCTGCGTCTCACACCCCCTTGCATCGCCTCCCATCTGCGCCGCCAAAATTCGCAGCCCTCATCTCTCGTCGCTCTCCTCTTCCTTTGTTGGAACCTCCATCGCAAGTGGAAAGGTACGTATTTCTTCATCTTTCTCTGTTGGAACCTCCATCACAAGAAACACAAAAAGCGTTCTGATCTTGTGGATCTTGTTGTTTTGATTATGTTTTCTATTGATCTTGTTCTCATTATGTTGATCTGTTAGATAATGTGGATCTGTTAGATTATATTTTCTTGTGGATATGTTAGATTATGTTTTCTTGTGGATATGATGAGAACCTGTCCAAGGACCGAGATGACGAAGATCCGTTAAGGTGGAAGATCGGACCTATCACAAGATCAAAATTCAAGATGTTCCAGGATGCTCTCAATGGAATGATTAAATATTGTCAGAATCAAGCTCCCGTTTGTTCGCAAAACAACCAAGCACGCTTTCTAATGTTGATCCAAGTTGAAGACTAATATTAGTCCAAGTTTTGGAGCCCAAGTTCTCACTTTAATCCACAAAAGCCCAAAAATAAATAAAATTCGGCCAAGCCCACCCATGTGTATTGTTTTGGCCATAACTTCCTCATTTTAAGCCCAATTTGAGTGAAATAAAAGCCCACTTCAACCTTAGACTTTTTCCTATATTTTCAAGAATAAAAAAGGCCCAAAATATGTCCTTAGCCACGTCCATGAATCGGCCCATAAAGGTGTCCATGTTAATGAACTTGTCAAAGATTAAATTCAAGGCAATTTGAAGGTTTTCTCAACATTATGGCCATTTACTTGGAGGAGATAAAGAGATAGAACTTACTTGCATGATTAATACCTACTAGAAGCTTCAAGTGGTGAAATGTCAATAATGCCCTTTTGATAAGTAGTCTTGCTTATTTGATAGCTTATCGTGATAGCTTGTGCAACTTATCTAGATAAGTAGTTGGTCTTATATTTTCTCATCCTTCAATTTGAGTAAAATTGTGAGTTTTTAACTCTTATTGTTTCTTACGAACTATTAGAACTTATCGAGTGTTTTAGCTTGTGGCGTTCGAAACTTATCAATCAACTTGGTGGGGTTGATTGTGGCGTTCTCTATACCAAAGTTCTTGCCTCATATATAGGCTACGGGTCGCGGTTCCACTTATACCAAGGTTCTTGTCTCGTTTATAGACAACGGGTCGCGGTCCTATCCAATTTACTTGAAACAACCATTAGAAAGATCGGGCAGTCGTGATCTATCACACATTCATCGGGTGAGATCACATCATTTGGTATCAAAGCCAGGTTCTATTGGTTTGTTTTCTACTTTATATTTCCTTCGTATCATCGTTTACTTTCTTTCTCTTCGTCCTTTCATTTTTAATTTCTTCTCTTCATCCTTGCACTGTGGTTAATGTTTGTAGTGGATCTTGTCAAAAATTGACTTGGTTGCTACTAATCGATTTTTTCAGGGATCATACGAGTTCTTTTACCTTTTTTGTTTATTCTTACTTTGCATCATTTGTTCCTAAAAAAAAGCAAAAAAAAAAAAAAGCAAAAAAAAAAAAAAAAAAAAAAAAAAAATAGCCCCAAAAAAAAGTAGAAAAAACGGGTAATAAAAAAAGCGCAAATAGAAAAGACACCAAAAAAAGGACCACGCCCCAAGTAAATATTTCTTGTCTCAGTTTTCTTTATTTTCATTTCATTTCTATTACCTTTACGCTACTACTATCATTGTTCATCTTGTTATATTTGGTTTCCTGTCAAATATCTTCTTACATTTGTTTGGTATGTTTTGAGTTCCTCAAGGCCACAAGCCCACTTGATTTTGATTTCTTTTAGTTTGTTTTGAACTTTAAGAGTTAAAAAGAGTGGTAAAAGGCGGTGTGGTAAGATCATTAGAGGGTAAAAGCCAAACACAACATACACGAGAATCGAGTGAACATAATTTTGAGTAAAACATGTAAGGGAGTGCGGGGAGGAAATAATATTTTTATTGTTATTACTTTTTGTCTTCTATTTTGTAGCAAAAAAAATGGCGGATGAGCAACCTCCTCCTAATCTTCAAGTTCAAGCCATGATGGAGGAAATGCGACGATTGATGAGAACGGAATTCAACCAAATTCATGAAAGAATGGACCGATTGGAGATTGAAAGACCACAACCTATTCGCACGCCATCACAAGTTTCTTATGAAAATCATGACGACGATGGAGGAAGTGACGGATGGGAATCTGAAAGAAGAGCTCCTCGACGAAGGCCCCGAAGAGACAACAATTTGAATTCTATCAAGATGAAAATTCCATCGTTTCAAGGAAAGTCAGATCCGGAAGCCTACATCGATTGGGAGACTAAAATGGAGTTCATCTTTGATTGCCATGACTACTCCAATCGTAAAAAGGTAAAACTCGCCGTTGTTGAATTTTCTGATTATGCACTAACATGGTGGGATCAACTTGTGATTAGTAGGCAAAGAAATGAAGATAGACCCATTGATACATGGGAAGAAATGAAAAGAGTCATGAGACGACGTTTTGTACCAAGTCACTATTATCGTGACCTTCACAATAAGCTCCAAGGCTTGAAGCAAGGAAGTAAGTCTGTTGATGATTATTTCAAGGAAATGGAGGTTACCATGATCCGAGCCAACATTCAAGAGGATCGAGAAGCTACCATGGCCAGGTTGTTAAATGTCAATAATGCCTTTTTGATAAGTAGTCTTGCTTATTTGATAGCTTATCGTGATAGCTTGTGCAACTTATCTAGATAAGTAGTTGGTCTTATATTTTCTCATCCTTCATTTTGAGTAAAATTGTGAGTTTTTAACTCTTATTGTTTCTTACGAACTATTAGAACTTATCGAGTGTTTTAGCTTGTGGCGTTCGAAACTTATCAATCAACTTGGTGGGGTTGATTGTGGCGTTCTCTATACCAAAGTTCTTGCCTCGTATATAGGCAACGGGTCGCGGCTCCACTTATACCAAGGTTCTTGTCTCGTTTATAAACAACGGGTCGCGGTCCTATCCAATTTACTTGAAACAACCATTAGAACGATCGGGCAGTCGTGATCTATCACACATTCATCGGGTGAGATCACATCAGGATATGTTAGATTATGTTTTCTTGCTGCTATTTTTGCTGTTATATCTGCTGATAGAAAGAAAAGATTTTTGATGCCATGAACAGCAAAGTAAATACGTATGAGGTGTGTTTAGGGATTAAAACAAAAATCAGCAGCAACATTTGTTGTAATGGTCCCAAACAGTATTCAAGCACTCATGTAACTTTCAGTAATCTAAAACGATGATTCAAGCAAAAAGACAAAGAGAATGAATACTCAATCAAAGTCAATTGCCTAAGAGAAAGCAGCCTTCACTTTTTCAATGTAATATTCAAAATGAAAATGATGCAGGGTTGTGAAACCCTAGGCAGAACATACATTTAAATACCTAGGATAACTTCGAGGAGTTTACCCAAAACACCCCTCAACTTTCTATCTAAAAGAAAATATTACAAATAAAGAAAGATAAATACACGGAAATTAAATTAAACATAAATATTTACAAAATGAAACCACAGGATTAAAATTATATATCTAACAATCTCCCCATTTTCAATCACTATGGGAAGTTGGACACTCAATCAATTGATGTTCTAAGACCCAGTCTCATCAAACCTTCTTATCACCTGACGCATGTGTAATCTGTCGTTGATGAGTTCAATTGCTTCTCGTATGATTAATACTTCCTCTGGACACATACGAAGTTCGCTATGCTCTTTATTTTCATCCTCTGCGTGGCGTTCATTTAGCTTTTTATTGGGTTTTATATTTTTGTTTATGAATGTAATAGTTCAGGGGGCTTATTGTAAATAATCAAAACTTGTTTTGTGTATAAATAGAAGTATGTGGTACAGTTGAATGTACGAATTGCACGAGCTTTGTACGGATAGGTCATTGTATTATGTGCAAGAAACCGCAAGAACATTGTAATTCTCTTATCCTTCAATCTAATCATTCAGTTGTGATTGGTAATCTGATTGTTGTTCTTGTTGTTTAATTCATATCGTGTTGTTGATATTGAAATAACAACTGGTATCATAGCCTAATATGGCAAATTACATGAGTGATTTTTGAATCTGGAATTAATTTTTTCGAACACTATTCATTGAAAATTTTCAAAATCATAAAATCATTTTGGGTTTTTGATTTAGTGGATAAAATAATCTGAAAATTGGATCGAATGTGCATTTTTTAAAGACGAATCAATTGAGATACGTCTCAGATTTTAATTCTAATCACACAGATTCTAATATGGATTTTACTATTTTTTAGAAAAAGTGAGTTCTTACTGTTTTTGTCAAATTTTGGGTGTTCAATCTGAAATTAGACAAAGTTTCTTTCCAAAAAGTGTTTCTGTTTGAAAACCGCACCTTCGTTGTTAGTTTGAGTCTAATTCGTGGATTTTTATTGAAAATAAATCAATCTGAACTTGGTTTTTGTTGAAATTTGTTAAAACTCGGGCAACATTAAGCTTGTAGAGTTGATCGAGTATTACAAAGTGTTGATCGAGTTTGATCACAGAGTTGACCGAGTTTGATCAACCTTTTATCGAGTTTGTTCAAGCATTCTTTCCAGTTTGATTGAACTTTCATCCGAGTTTGAACACTTGTTATTTGAGTTTGATAATTCATTCTTTG
Organism: Centrapalus pauciflorus; assembly: GCA_020465985.1. Classification (NCBI taxonomy): domain Eukaryota; kingdom Viridiplantae; phylum Streptophyta; class Magnoliopsida; order Asterales; family Asteraceae; genus Centrapalus; species Centrapalus pauciflorus. The sequence goes on along the minus strand of JAANYP010003930.1, from coordinate 70,586 downwards.
AGTTTGAGGAGTAGGTCATGCGAGTTTGATAAGAAGTCATCCGAAGCTCATTGTTCTTCATCCGAGTTTGTCAAACCTTCTAAGTGTTTGAACCCACTTTCATTCGAGTTCATTCAATCTTCATTCGAGTTTACTTGTATTTCATTCGAGTTCACTCACAGTGTCAACCGAGTTTCATAAGGCTTCAATCGAGTTTGATCCTTATTAGTTCGAGTTAGTTCATTCAATACCCAAGTTTGATACTCTTTCATTCGAGTTTGTTTACTCTTAAACCGAGTTTTGCCACATTCTATTCGAGTTTCATCAAGAAGTATTCGTGTTTAGACCGAAATCACTCAACATTCCATAAAAATATCTTGGAAGTTCAATATCAGCAATTCAAAATGTCAAAGGACGCTCTTGCTATTGGATCAGAGACCAAACCTCCTATTTTGTACATAGGGGAATATGTCCGAGGGAGAGGTTTCTTGAGTTTATCAGTTTCCATGATCTGGCTGATGAGATGCTGACCTCACTAACTGATGGTCCAACAAGGTTTTATGTTACCATTCCTGCAGTAGCAAATGGTAATCCTCCAGTCCCTGAGAGAACTGAGGAAGTTACAACTGCAAATCTGTCTGAAGCTCAAAAGAGAAGGAAATTAAGTGACAAGACAGCTAGAAAATTCTTGCTTCTCTCAATCCCCAATGATATATATATATATATATATATATATATATCTGTCTCACAAACAACACCACTACCATATCCATTTGGGATGAGGTATGTAAACTCATGAGAGGCTCTGACAAGGCTGCTACCAATAGAGCAAGAAAGAGTTTAATGACATTGAGAATTTCAGAGCGAGAGAAGGGGAATTGTTAGAAACTACATACTTAATATTTGTCAATCAAGTCAGTGAGATGAAAAGGAATGGGGTCACAAATTCAAACTTGGACATAAATGTCAAGTTTTTGAATATTCTCAATCCTGAGTGGGACAAGTATACCATGATCATTCAACAGACCAAGGAAATAGATGAAACGGACATTCATATGGTCTATGAGAATTTAAACAACTATCAGGAGGTTGTTTTGAGGAGGGTTTCAGGAAACAAATAGGTGGAAAAAGCAACTGTTGACCCATTGGCTCTCCTAGCCGATAAGAAGTATAAGTTCAACTTAAAGAAGGAAAAGCGAGTGGTAGTTAGCAGTTCGTCAGAATCTGAATCAACTGACTCTTCAGCAGACCCAGAAATTGAAGAGATGAAAAAGTAGATGGCACTTCTGACAAAAGCATTTCAAAAGAAGTTTTATCGCAAGCCAACGAACAACAAGATGCGATATAAAACTAGGTCCAGAAATTATGAAAAGAGAGAGAAGTATGAAAGCTGTGACACCCTTGCCACAATAACCACCATTACAATACACCCAGGATTAAACACCGCATAAATTATTACATAATGATCTGAATGCTTAAACAAGTGTGGAAGCATTAAAGTACATCAATAAATAGAAATACAAATGTATTAGACACCCTACGATGCTACAAGGTTTTAAGTCTAAGTCTACATACTCAAACTTTATTACATCATCCCAAATGTATTACAATAATAATCCCATGATTCAGTTACCAAAATGAGTAGTAGAATTCTTCAACAACTTCAATTGTATGACCTAGTTAGAAGGTCCCGCAGCAGATTTCCCTTTTCCTGTAAAAATTGAACAACTGAGGGGTAAGATATGCTTAGTGAATACACAGATTTACGCATTCTATAAATCTTTATGAAGCCCCCAAGAGTAACACCGACGACGCACGTACACAAAGTACGACACATGAGTCGTCGCTCCTACGAGCCCAAAGCTCTCATTTAAACCAACCATCTGAGACAGACATAACATCGGGGATGACTTACTGCCTACCAGAACCTCGGAGGGATCAGCTCCGTGTCATATAGCGCAATAACATCGGAATAACAGATGCGACCCGCCGGTCCAACGATAGATGCACAACAAAAGAACGGACATGCAACAAGATCAATGTGCATCTACGTCTACGCAAGTTAGTAGAATTCCAAACGAAAGTAAAACAACATGTCTCAGCAGGCAATAGCTAACTGTAGGTCCCGAAAGGTTCCCAAAGTATATAGTAATAAACTGTAGAGGGGGGGTGAATACAGTATTTAAAAAACTACAAACTCTTTTTCTCAATGTTTGTATGTATTATCAACAAATGTTAATTACAAACAAGCTTGACTGCGGAATTGTTCAAGCTGAGATGACAGAATACAACAGTATGGTTTCTAGTCTAAGACACACTCAAACTAGATTACAATGAACACACTCACTAAGATGCACTCACTGTATTTTACAAGACTTTAAGGAACAGCTTTGGTAAACAGCTTAGACACACAGAAGCTTGTTTACAGAAGATTTGCATGCATGAATATCACACTTGCACGTTCACTCTTGGTTTAAGCACTTAGCTTTCTTCACATTCTTTCTGACCTTAGAAGCTTCCTTTTATACTCACTTAGAGGATCTAAGAGAAACATCTTCATTGGGCAGAATGAAAAAGGAGAAGTCTTGTTTGAAAAGACAATATAACTTTTCTGCACTTTTCTGAAAAGCAGACTTGCCTTCTCTTGTGCAGAACTTTTGTCTTTTTACTTTCTACTGTTGCATTGCCTTTAACCATTTTAGGAATGTCAACTTTGCGTCTTTCTTCCTTGTAAAGGCCTATTTTGATATAAGAAAAAGGTCTGTCACCCTTTTTCAAATATCCGTTTGTCTTCATGTAACAGAACAGCTTGGGCAGGCTGAGCGGTTCTGCTTTCCACTTTGTCTTCAACTGTGTAAACTGATCTGGTAGTTAAAAACAATACATGATGACTTGGAAACAAATTCCATAAAGTGTTTAGCCTGTTCACAAAGAACAGGTTCTGTTCACAAAGAACAGAACACTTTAAAAATGCCCAAGCTGCTCAACAGTGTAGAGCAGCGTAGACAGTTTATGTCCAGCCTGATCAGCAGACTGATCAGCTTGGACAAACTGTCTTGGTTGCAACACATGCAACGTATAGAACAGCTTTAGACTGATATTGCAAATCATTTTCAGGTTTCAATAAGGCATATAACAGGCCTTAAATTCAACCTTCAAATGTATCAACAGGTTTGATTATAAAATCTCCCCCTCAGATGTAGAGCAGGTTTGACTGAGGCCTTTTTGTGCCTAACACTAACATAAAGTAGATATAGACATGCGAAATCATATGTACTCACAGTGGGTGCGTTAAATAACTTTAATCAATATTATTTCTCCTCGAAATTTCAACCGGATCCACAAAAATACCCCACTGTGGGTTAAACAACACCACAAGGGACCTGTTACATTTCCATTTGGAATACATATTATAAACATGTTCATTAACAAATGAGCATCAATTTGTACAATTAAAAGTGTTACAACATTCGGAACCGTCATCCGAAACTCACGTTAAAAACCATCATTTGGTGTGTTATTATTCCCAAATAACCCTTCATTATATACCTTATTATAGTACAAAAGATGTCCCAAAAGTGTGATTAATTAACCATAAATGCGGGTCTTTAAAACCCCATCTGAATTACACATGAACTGTAGCCGACTCACCGAGTCGGTCCAGGTGACTCGCCGAGTCGAGGCCCGAATTACGGATCCTTGGCCGGATTTCGGATCCATCCTAATTACTTTGACCCATCCGAGTTCAGGTCTCATCCGAGTTCGGTTCTTATTCGAGTTCGGTTCCATCTAAGTTCCGGTCTTAGCCGAATTCGGATCCAACACTTATGCACTTTTGAAAATTTATTCAAGTGTTCTTGGCGACTCGCCGAGTCGACCCATTGACTCGCCGAGTCGACCAGCAGATATGCTGGTCGCAACTTACGGATTTTACTCAAAAATTTCCATATTCGATTTATAGCAACATGCAATCAATTCTAATGTTTTATAAACATTATTGGGGTGAATCTACATCATATTCCCCATCTAAAAGTGCTAATCGGTCCAGATTTAACCAAACTTTGAATATTTTCTCAAGAACTCAAAAATGCAAAAAAAGTCAGATTTCCTTACCTTTTTGATCGATTTAGTTGACGATTCTTGTTTCTTATGCTTTAGTAACTTCCAAGAATGATTTCCAACTACTATAACAAACATGCATCACAAATTTTTCAGATTTTAAATCCGATTTTTGTACCTTAAACTCTCAAAATAAAACTTTAAACTTAGAATTAATGTTCTTACCTTAATTCCAACTGATTCTTGTTAATAATCAGATTAATTCCACGAATTTTGTTCCACAATTTTGAATTTTCAGCAGAATCTTAGAGAGAGATTGAGAGAACTCTTGAAGATGAAATGGTGAATTGAACCAAATGAAAGATTAAAAGCCTTTTTATTTCCCAAGTTTCAGCTAATTACACATTTAGCCCCTCTACTTATCTGATTTCACTAAATAATGATTTCCATCTTAATTTTATCATCACTAACATTTATAAATCATCATACTCCATAATAATAATTTAAAATTCTAAAGTTTCTTAATTTCTTAAAAAAGCAACCAACTTTTAAATTTTCCGAATACATACGTAACATCTTTCATAATCCAACTTAATTATATAAATTACAAAATATCCAACTAATTAATCTAAATTACAATAATTTAGATCTAAGGATGTTAAGCATGGGCTCCACCACGCTCAAACTTCGTCCTCGATGTTACTTGGATCCAAACAGTTGTGGATATTTCTTCAACATCTCTGCCTTTGTCTCCCAAGTGTGATTTGCTCCTTTATGATGCTTCCATCGTACCAGCACCATTTCTATCTCTTTGCTCCTTAACTTCTTTACTTTGGTATCTAAAACACATTCCGGCTCTTCAACATACCGGAGCCTTTCGTCAATTTGCAACTCAGTATGATCGGCCCAATCTTCATTTCTAGTAGTAAAAGACTTCCTAAGATTTCCAACATGAAACACCGGATGTATGCCAGACATTTCTTCAGACAACAACAAACGGTAAGACTGGTTTCCCACTTTCTCTATTATCCTGAATGGTCCGACGAATCTCGGAGCTAACTTTCTCCATTTAACAAATCGGGTAACACCTCTCATAGGTGATACCTTTAAATAAACCCAATCATTCACATCAAAGCTGATCGGTTTGTGCCTCTTATCGTGATAGCTTTTCTGTCGATTCTGGGCCTCTTTCATATTTTGTCTCACTAATTGTATTTTCTCGTTCGTTTCTTGTAACAATGCTGGCCCAGCAATCGGAGTTATTCGCTGTGACACCCTTGCCACAGTAACCACCATTACAATACACCCATGATTAAACACCACATAAATTATTACATAATGATCTGAATGCTTAAACAAGTTCGGAATCATTAAAGTACATCAATAAATAGAAATACAAATGTATTAAACACCCTACGGTGCTACAAGGTTTCAAGTCTAAGTCTACATACTCAAACTTTATTACATCATCCCAAATGTATTACAATAATAATCCCATGATCCAGTTACCAAAATGAGTAGTAGAATTCTTCAACAACTTCAATTGTATGACCTAGCTAGAAGGTCCCGCAGATTTCCATTTACCTGTAAAAATTTAACAACTGAGGGGTAAGCGATGCTTAGTGAATACACAGATTTACACATTCTATAAATCTTTATGAAGCCCCCAAGAGTAACACCGACGACGCACATCGTGCACTCTCCACGTACACATAGTACGACACATGAGTCGTCGCTCCTACGACCCCAAAGCTCGGCATTTAAACCAACCATCTGAGACAGACATAACATCGGGGATGACTTACTGCCTACCAGAACCTCGGAGGGATCAGCTCCGGGTCATATAGCGCAATAACATCGGAATAACAGATGTGACCCGCCGGTCCATCGATAGATGCACAACAAAAGAACGGACACGCAACAAGATCAATGTGCATCTAAGTCTATGCAAGTTAGTAGAATTCCAAACGAAAGTAAAACAACATGTCTTAGCAAGCAATATCTAACATAAAGCAGATATAGACACGCGAAATCATATGTAGTCACAGTGGGTGCGTTAATTAACTTTAATCAATATTATTTATCCTCGAAATTTCAACCGGATCCACAAAAGTACCCCACTGTGGGTTAAACAACACCACAAGGGACCTGTTACATTTCCATATGGAATACATATTCTAAACATGTTCATTAACAAATGAGCATCAATTTGTACAATTAAAAGTGTTACAACATTCGGAACCGTCATCCGAAAGTCACGTTAAAAACCATCATTTGGTGTGTTATTATTCCCAAGTAACCCTTCATTATATACCTTATTATAGTACAAAAGATATCCCAAAAGTGTGAATAATTAACCATAAATTCGGGTCTTTAAAACCCCATCCGAATTACACATGAACTGCAGCCGACTCGCCGAGTCGGTCCAGGTGACTCGCCGAGTCGAGGTCCGAATTACGGATCCTCGACCGGATTTCAGATCCATCCGAATTACTTTGACCCATCCGAGTTCGGGTCTCATCCTAGTTCGGTTCTTATTCGAGTTCGGTTCCATCTAAGTTCGGGTCCTGGCCGAATTCAGATCCAACACTTATACATTTTTGAAGATTTATTCAAGTGTTCTTGGCGACCCGCCGAGTCGACCCATTGACTCGCCGAGTCGACCAGCCGATATGCAGGTCGCAACTTACGGATTTTACTCAAAAATTTCCATATTCGATTTATAGCAACATTTAATCAATTCTAATGTTTTATAAACATTATTGAGGTGTTTCTACATCATATTCCCCATCTAAAACGTGCTAATCAGTCAAGATTTAACCAAACTTTGAATATTTTCTCAAGAACTCAAAAATGCACAAAAATTCAGATTTCCTTACCTTTTTGATCGATTTAGTTGACGATTCTTGTTTCTTATGCTTCAGTAATCTTCCAAGAATGATTTCCAACTACTATAACAAACATGCATCACAAATTTTCAGATTTTAAATCCGATTTTTGTACCTTAAACTCTCAAAATAAAACTTTAAACTTAGAAATAATGTTCTTACCTTAATTCCAACTGATTCTTGTTAATAATCAGATTAATTCCACGAATTTTGTTCAACAATTTTGAATTTTCAGCAGATGCTTAGAGAGAGATTGAGAGAACTCTTGAAGATGAAATGGTGAAATGAACCAAATGAAAGATTAAAAGCCTTTTTATTTTCCAAGTTTCGGCAAATTACACATTTAGCCCCTCTACTTATCTAATTTCACTAAATACTGATTTCCATCTTAATTTTATCATCACTAACATTTATAAATCATCATACTCCATAATAATAATTCTAAATTCTAAAGTTTTTTAATTTCTTAAAATAGCAACCAACTTTTAAATTTTCTGAATACATACGTAACATCTTTCATAATCCAACTTAATTTTATAAATTACAAAATATCCAACTAATTAATCTAAATTACAATAATTTAGATTTAAGGATGTTACAAAAACACTAGAGAGAGAAGTGGGAAAAAGTATGAGAAGTATGAAAAGCCAGAGAAGTCTGCTCCGAAGGAAGATGAGCAGATGTGCTATAATTGTGGCAAGCCAAGCCACTACGCCCGAGAATGTCGAAAACCTGTCGTTAAAAATTCAGAATACTACACTCGAAAGACGTTGTTGGCCAAACAAAAGGAAGCTAGGAAGACCCTGATGGCAGAAGATGATCACTGGCTCCAACTCTCTGACGATGATGATATTCTGGATGAGGATGCTCATATATGCTTAAAGTCAAAAATATTTCAAAACATGTCAGAGTCTGAACAAAGTGAATCTGCAATGATTGCTGAGGATGAAGTCTGGGTCAGGTTGGAAGATGATGAAGAGGAAAAGAAACCTGATACAGTTTCTGAGTCTGAATTGAGAGAAGTTGGAGATATATCTGGGGAACAGCTATGGCAGTGGATAGTGCATAATATATGGGATGGCGGGTGAGGATGTCGAAAGCAAGGGTTTGGGTTTCTTTTGTAAGGATGGAAACGTCGAGTTGCCAGCTATGTGGGATAAACTCGACAAATTCGGCGCTGGGTAGGATGGATTCCTCGAGTAGCTGAGCATTGTTATTTGGAATGGGAGGATGGGGTACGGTGAGAATGATTGCGGGATCCATTATCCTGCAAAGTGCAACAAAGTTAGAATCAAAAGACTTGAGATGATAATGCATTGATGTGAAGTCCAGATGAGTGTGAAATAGAAATTGTCAGATCTGTTTAGCATCGGGTCTTTATTAGCAGAATAAAATTCCACTAATAAAGTCCAAAGTCAATCGTTAAGAGACTGATGTTAGATAAGACAGTTTCACTCAAACACTGATCCTAACTCTAATCAATGGTGCACTTGGATGGAACTATTTTTGTGATTTTTGAATTTATATAAACATGCTGGAAAAATGAAAAACTAAAAAAAATCCTAAGTGTTGGATTTCGGATGGTCCGAATTCGGATGAACAGTGTCACCGAATTCGGATCAATCCGAAATTGGATGATGTATGATTGATGAGTGGGTCCTCATTCGGATGTGTTGAAAAACAGGGACCGAATTCGGATGATGTGAAAATGGGGACCGAATTCGGATGATGGTCCGAACTGTAAGTCATGAAATGAATGAAGGTGGTCCGAATTCGGAAGGGTCATGGAAGATGATCCGAATTCGGATGTTGACTTATGTAAATGCATGCAATGATATGGATAGGTCCTGATTTCGGATGGTACCCAGAATTCGGATGGGAAACGAATTCTGATATCATCCGAATTCGGATGAACAGTGGTGTACATCCTTAGACTAAATTCAAGTTTTGAAAATTTTTTGCCTTGCTTTGATGGTCCGAGTTCGGATCAACAGTGGTCCGAACATGGATTTGTGCTTTGAAAATTTTTGAAATTAGTCTAAGTCGGCCATCCGAATTCGGGTGGTGGTCCGAATTCGGACATCCGAAACTGCATGAGTGCAGTTAATGTGTTCATGCAAAAAATAAACGTGAACAGTTAAAATGTTAACAAAAATGCATGAGATTACAGATCCTAGTCTAAAATTACATGGAGAACAATTTATCTAACTACAACTAAGTAAAACTAACACAATAAACAACCTAAAAAGAGTAAAAACCGAAATGAAAAAACTAAGAAAAAAATGAGAATCAAACTCATAATATAGGAAGATAAATACTTAAATAAAGTGAAAAGAAAGTTAACTGATGATGCCAAAGTAGGAAAATGCAAGAAAATGGAAAGATTATGATGTTCCAAAAGCTTGAAGTGGTAACAATGGTGGTTTGGGGCGGTGGTGTCGACGAGAGCAAGTGAGGAAGAAGAAGAAAATATCTTGAAGAAGAAGAATGTGAGAGGTTGACTGTTGACCGCCCCCTTTTAAATGCGCGCGGGTCGGGTACCGGGTCAGAGGATCCGCGCCCAAATGGAGTGTGGGCCGCCGGATTGGACTCAACACACACACACAAAATTAAATAAAATGGGCCTTGAAAGAAATTAATAAAAACAAAATTAAAAGAAATTTTGGCCCAATATTTATTGCATCTTTTTGAGTTTTTCTATGAGACTTCAAAATAAAATATTTTTGGTATTTTCTTTAATTTTGAGATTAAAATAAAATAAAATAAAGTAAACTAAAATCTTTTTGGCTTTTTGATAAATTTGAAAGATAAAATGTTTTTGTGATTTTCTGACATATTAACTTTAAGCTTAAAATTGAATTGAAAAATTAAGACCTACCTAAAATTTAAAATTTAACTAAAAAAGAAATAAAGAGAAACACTGAATTATAAAATTAAAAATCCTAACTCTACTCCCCCTCAGATACATACCGGTTCTTTTCCTTTTTCTTTTTCCGATTTAAACTCGACAACCCTTTTTAGCCTTACAAACACAGACAAACCTGGATATTGTTTGCATCCCACTCCAAGATGAACAATTCACACAACAATTTGTCAGAATCATTGATTATTAAAAATATACGCAGATAAGGAAATAATGAGTTTCAATCTTGTGACACAATCCTTAAATTTAAAGAACTGATATTTTCTAAAATAAAGGAATTTCAATCATTATAGATTGAAATAGAATTATTTAAGACAATATCTGATATTTAATTGGAAGGCGGATTCAACATGCCGATATGGGATACTAAAAACTGAAAACGAGGTTCGTCTAAAGCTTTAGTAAATATATCCGCAAGTTGATATTCCGTGCCAACAAAATACAACTCAATGGTTCCCTTTTCAACGTGATCTTTAATAAAATGATACCTGATATCTATGTGTTTTGTTCGAGAGTGCTGCACGGGATTGCAAGAGATGGCAATTGCACTTCGAGAATCACAGTAAATAGGGATATTGGTGAGTGAGAACCCATAATCGCGTAATTGTGTTCTCATCCACAGCACTTGAGAGCAACAGCTTGCAGCTGCTACATACTCAGCCTCAGCTGTAGACGTGGAAACACAATTCTGCTTTTTGGAAGACCAACTCACCGGTCTATCTCCTAAAAACTGTATTCCTCCCGTTGTGCTTTTTCTGTCCACTCTACAACCTGCAAAATCAGCATCTGAAAACGCGGTAAGATCGAAATCGGTTCCCTTTGGATACCATAGACCAAGTTCGGGTGTACCCTTAAGATAACGAAAAATGCGTTTTACCGCAGTTAGGTGTGATTCTTTTGGGTCGGCCTGAAATCTAGCACAAAGACATGTTGAAAACACTATATCCGGCCTACTGGCAGTCAAGTATAGTAAGGATCCTATCATCCCTCTGTAAGTTGTATTATCGACATTTTTCCCGGAAGGATCGGTGTCTAACTTACAGTTGGAGGCCATGGGAGTTGCGATACTCGTGCAAGAGTCTAACTTATACTTTTTGAGAATGTCAAGAGTATATTTCGACTGGTTCACAAAAATCCCATCCTCAAGTTGTTTGACTTGTAATCCGAGGAAAAAATTCATTTCCCCCATCATACTCATCTCAAACCTGGACTCCATTAGGGCTGAAAAATCCTTACAAAAATTACTGTCAGTAGATCCATATATAATATCGTCGACATAAATTTGTACTAGCATTATATGTGGGCCTTCCCTTTTTGTGAACAGAGTTGTGTCCACCACACCTTTATAGAAACCGGCAGAAATAAGGAAATTTGAGAGACTATCATACCATGCTCGAGGTGCTTGTTTTAAACCATAGAGGGCCTTATCTAGCACATAAACATGGTCGGGTTTATGTGCATCAACAAAGCCTTGTGGTTGTTCAACATACACCTCCTCGTTAAGTTCACCGTTTAGAAAGGCAGTCTTGACGTCCATTTGGTACACTTTGAAATCTTTGTGTGCTGCGTACGCCAAGAAGATTCTGATTGCTTCGATCCGTGCAACTGGAGCGAAGGTCTCGTCATAATCTATCCCTTCTTGTTGTCGGTAGCCTTTGGCAACAAGTCTTGCTTTATTCCTTATGACAATGCCGTTTTCATCTCGTTTGTTCTTAAAGATCCACTTCGTTCCAATGACTGTACGGTCTTTTGGCTTGGGAACTAACCGCCATACTCGTAGCTGTTCAAACTGGTTGAGTTCCTCTTGCATTGCAACTATCCAATCTGGATCTGTCAGGGCTTCATCCACACGAGCGGGCTCTATCATACTCAAGAATGATGCGAAGAGGCATTCATTAGCAGATGCCCTACGAGTTTGGACTCCTGTTGATACGTCACCAATGATTTGCTCTGTTGGGTGACTTCGGGTCCATTTGATCTCGTGTGGGAGGGGTGCTCGGGATGGAACCTCTGTGGTTAATGTGGGGATGGATGAGGATTCATGGTCAATGGTTTCAAATGAAGGTACCACTGGTTCAGGTTCGATTCCCGAGTGTTCAGGTGAAGGAAGAATTGTTGGTATTATATGTGAGGGTATTATAGGAGTAGATTCAATTGCGGATGTGTCGGTGGATGATGTGGATGGATGAGGGTATGTTGAAGAAGATGGAGCGGAGAAACTTTGCGGCGCAGTTAAACTGGAAGGATCACCTACATTATTGACAACATTAGACACACTAGCGTTAGGACCGAAAAATTCAACATAAAAAGGATCAAATAAATTAACCAAATCAGAAGAAGAAAAAGAAATGGGGTTATTTGAAGAGTCTCCAGGCATTTGAGTAATGCGTGGTCCTGATTGATCAACTTCGGGTGCCAGTTCAGCCAACTCATCAAATGTGACGTGCACACTTTCATTGACTGTTCTGGTTCGGGTATTGAACGCACGATATGCCTTCGAGTTGGATGAGTATCCAATGAAGATCGCTTCATCCGGCTTTTCGTTAAATTTCCCGAGGTTGTCTTTGTCGTTCAGCACATAGCACCTGCAACAAATACACGTAAGTACTTGATGAATGGTACTTTATTCAAAAAGAGTTGGTAAGGAGTTTTGTTAAAGCACTTATGGATGATGGAGCGATTTTGTGTATAGCATGCTGTTGATACGGCTTCAGCCCACAAGAACGGAGGTAGCTTTGAGTATGTGAGCATTGTACGAGCGGCTTCCACTAGCGTACGGTTACGCCTTTCCACGACCCCATTTTGTTGAGGTGTTCGAGCAGCAGAGTATTGATGCGGAACACCTTTGGATCGAAGGAAGCCCTCCACTACTGAGTTCTTGAACTCCGTGCCGTTATCTGATCTGATTGATTGCACTGACAGCTGCTGTTGGGTCTCGACACTCTTGATAAAATCAATGATTTCTTGTGTTGTCTCGTCCTTGGAACGCAAGAACCTGACCCAGGTGTATCGAGAATAATCATCAACGATAACCAACACATATCGTTTTCCATTTATGCTTTGAGTTCTCATTGGTCCGCATAAATCCATATGAAGTAACTCCAATACTCTTTTTGTTGATGGTTCGGGCTTTGGTTTGTGAGATGATCGTTTCATTTTTCCTTTCTCACACGCTCCACACAGATGGTCCTTTTCATAGCGCAATTCAGGAAGTCCTTTGACCAATTGTTTCGCAGCCAGCTTGTTGATATTATCAAAATTCAAATGGGATAATCTTCGATGCCACAACCAAGAGTCTTTTAACGAGGCTTTTGATAGTAGGCAAATGTTATCCTTCACTATTAGCTTAGCTACGTCAATGGTGTAAAGGTTAGAGTTTCGGGACCCAGTTAAGATTTCTTTTCCATCCACGCTCTTAACACTGCAGTTCTTTGCCCTAAACGTTACTTCTAGTCCTTTGTCGCAGAGCTGTCCTATGCTAAAAAGATTATGAGATAACCCCTCAACATAGTCAACGTCCTTGATGACCATATTATTTAGAACTAAGTCCCCGTATCTTTTTATGTGAGCCTGATGGTTGTTCCCGAATTTCACAGTTCCGCAATACTGTTCAACAATGTTGGACAGCAATTCTCTTCTTCCAGTCATGTGCTTGGAGCAGCCCGAGTCCATATACCAAATGTACTTAGCCTGAAAAACACATAAATTCATATAATGAAAAACTATATGCATTCAAACACATCCATTTTTAATTCACAATCAAACCGTGTTCTGAACCGAGATGTTTAGAAAACATGATGAGTTAAGACCGGGTCCTGGGCTGTGTGCACAGAAGCCAAACGTGTCGGTTTAAGCACAACCGACAAGCAAAAGAACGGGTCCTAGTCTAAGGTAACTAGAAGCCATTTCTTTGAAGCACGGGTCTTGATCAGAAGTAACCAAGAACCATCTGCATTAAGATCACACAACCTTGGGTACCCACCTCAATATGGGTCCCTTTTTGTTAGGGTTTCCAGATTTATATGGCACGTGTACAGTTTTAGAATCCCAATTAGCACTTGTGTGTGATCCGAATGCACAACCCTTTGGAATCCATTGAAGATTGGATTTATTGGGTTTTGGAACCTTAGGCGCTGAAATTGCCTTCGGTTTTTGTCTTTTTGAGACCTTTTTGACCGTTGCTTTGGTTTTGGGCCTTGGCAACAGACAATTCTCAACTTTGTTTGAGGCCGATGATGCACTATTTTTAGTTTTCTTTTTCCGAATACGTTTAACATGATAAGGCACAAAAGCATTCATTTCAGGAACTTGTCGTCTATATTTAGTTGGACATAGATTAAACAAATCACTGAAAGAGTACTTTAACGGAATAGTAGAATTCGGTTCAACATTACAGACATTGTCACACACATTGTTACATAAATTGTCTTTAGAGATTACAGACATCCTATCTCTAGTAACAAATTCACTTGGCATTAAAGCCTTCTTCACAAAAAAAACTTGTAAAATCCTGCATGGTGGTTTTTGGGACTCTCCTTACATGATCTGTAGGAACAAAACAATTAGAGTCAGTAAGCATGGAAGATTTAGACTTGACAGACTTTTCTTTTTGGTGGTGAGTGGGTTTCTTAAAAGACTTGGATTTAATCTGAGTCTTTTGAGGAACCTCACTTTTGAAAACTTTTGAGCACTCACCTTTGACAATGAAAAAAGAAGATTCAACTTTAGCCTTACCTTTATCAGATGACACACATGAAATTTTTATGGAATGAGAAAGTGTTTGTTCTTTTGAAAGATCTTTCAATTGTTGTGAAACCATTTCAAAATTTTCTCTATAGACAGTGACTTCCACAGTTTGTTGAAAAGATTGATTTACCAATTCTTCTTCTCTCTTAAGAAGAGCATCTTGAAGATCAAGTGCTTTCTCTTGAGACGACTTCAATTCCTTTTCTAAAACAATGATTTGTTGTTGAAGAACTTTTGGAGGAATATAAAGTTAAGAGTTGATTTTACAGTTTCAGTTTTCAATTCAGCTTCTGAATAAGTTGACGAGAGATCTTCCTCTAAAGTGGGTACTCTAGAAGAATAACTCTCGTTAAGTTCTTCATATTGAAAAGAAATTTCTTTATCTTTACGCGCAACACGTTTCTCATTTTCTTGGTTTAAAACTTCTTTTGATGACTCAAAAAAGAAAGATTTAAGACCGGCTCCCATATAATTCATGTCATAAAATACAGGTAAAACATTTTGTGCTTTTTCCAAATATTTAGGATTTTTAAAACCAATTCCTTGTTTAGAATGGTAAAACCTAGTTTCTTTGGGCTGATTTAAATGGATAGTTTGTTCTGTTTGACCCCTTTTTTAAAAATGCATCGTCAAGGGTCTTTATTCTTGAGTACAAACTTATCCTTTCTTCTTCAATCATTTTGTATTTTTCTAAACTGTCTATATTTTCCATATTTACCGCATCTAATTGTTTTGTAACAACAGAAATTTCCTCTTTTAAAGAGAGTTTATCTTTTGAAAGCGTTTCCATGCAAGATTCAAGGTATATATTCCTATCCTGAACATCTACTTTTTCTATTAACATCTGTTTTATAACATTATGATTAGTTAACCACTTTGAATGATATAATTCAGATGATTCTTTCAGAAGATGAGCTTGATGTTCAGCCTGTACACACCTTGCAGTTTCAGCATTTAATCTATCTTGTAGATCAAGTATTTGTGTGTGCAGTGTACATTCATTATCTGCAAATAATTTATTTACATGTGCAGGAATGTAATAGGAATATACCTCATTGGACTCAGAACCGGATGTGGAGCATTCGGGATCGTTGGTTGTAGCCATCAGACATGCTGGTGGATTTTTCAGTGTCTCCCCCTCAGCAGCATGATCTGGATTATCAGCAGTGAAATCAGCACATGTCTCCAACCCCATACGATCAACCATGTAGCAATTCTTGCCCTTGTCATCCTCGTCTTCAGAATCTTCAGCATCCCAGTAGTCTTCCTGGGCGACGAGGGCTAATGCATCCGTTCTCTTTTTGGCGGCCTCGAGCTTTCTCTCGTAGTACGCAACGTCTCTGTCGAAATTGTTCTTGCATTCCCTAGCAAAGTGGCCCGGTTTGCCACATTTGTAGCAGAGATGTTCATCTGCGGCCTTTGGCTCTTCTGCTCTTGGCATGTCCTCTCTTCTTTCTGCCGGCCTCTTATCGGCCCGACGATGCTCACGGCTATCATCACGCCTCCTATCCCTTCTTTTGGGCTCTCGTCTCTCTTCCCTGCGGTCATCCCGACGATCATCCCTTCGATCGTCCCGCCTGTCATCCCTGCGATCATCGCGCCTATCATCTCGCCTTTCATAATGGCGATCATCTCGATAGTCGCGTCTATCGTCATATCGGCGATCATCCCTGTCATCCCTTCGGTAGTCATCCCTGCGATAGTCATCGCGGCGGTCATCCCTCCTATCATCTGAGTACCTCCGTGGACCGGTGTCATAACGGAGTTGGTTGTTAGTCTTGTTTGAGAACCGTCGCTGTTAGAGACGGTTGGTCCACAAGGCTATCTGTTCTTGTATCGAGGCTTCCTCCTCATCATAGACCTCACGCGGAGGAGAAGCATACCTGTACTGAGACGATGAAGAACCAGGAGCAAAAGATGGTGTCGGAATCTGCGTGTTGGTGATCAAGGCTAGCGAATCATTCGGTTTCAACCCTGTGTTGGCTGATAGCAGTAGAGAGGCCAATTGATTTGCCATCAGCTTCTGTTGATCGACATTCCCTTGATACTTTTTAAGCTCCTTAAAGACGACATTAATGGAGACCTCAGGAATGTTCAGGACTCTTTTTGTTGCCCGACATGCAAGCTGCCACTCGGGGGCTAAGGCGGCAAAGAATTGGATGTTGATATCATCCCTATCCTTCTTGATGTGCAGTTTGTTCAACTCGTTAAGGACTGCACAGAACCTGGTGAATGTGGCTTGTAGAGATTCCCCGTCTTTGGCGCGGAATTCCGTAAACTTTGCCTTTGCCTCCTCTATTTTAGCACGATCATCTAGATCTGCCCCCAGCATTTGGACTTCCAGCTCGTCCCACATTTCTTTTGCAGACATTTTACTGTCTACACCGACCAGAATATCAGTGGGGAGGGCTTGATAAATCAGATATTCTGCCCTCTTGTCAGCGTGCTGTCGGTCTCTCTCGGCGTCATTTGCCGGGTCTCTTTCAACCTTTGAGGCTTGGACAGGGGGGTCAGCCTCAGGTCTGGCAGCTATTTCACGATAGTAGATGACGGGTCCTTCGGATATAGATTGAAGCATCAGGTTCCCGAGGGGTTGCATTCCAACGAACTTAAGGAACCGGGATTTCCATTGTTCGTACTCATCGGGATAGAGAACTGGTGGTCTGTTCTCAGATCCGAGTACTAGAGCTTCGCGAGACATTATGATTATGGGTGCTGATTAAGAATATGAAGATCTTAGAGGTGGAAACTGGACACGGATGGGTTGGACTGAAAACAGAAAGTTCTGAATTCGGATGGTGTGACTTCGGATGAACAGTGTTTCGGATGAAGGATCCGAATTCGATTTGGGTGAATTCGGATGGGTAGGTTTCGGATGGATGGATTTCGGATGGCTTGATTTCGGATGAACTGATTTCGGATGAATGAACAGTAATTCGGATGGCAATGGTTCGGATGATGTTCAAGTTCGGAAGGGGTCCTAATTCGGATGAACAGTACTACGGTTGGGGACCAAGTTCGGTTGAACCTAATATCGGATGGACCTAAGGGGGCCGAATTCGGATGAACCGAATTCGGATGAACAGTGGAAGGACCGAAATGGGGATTGTCCGAATTTGGAACAGTGCAAGGACCGAATTCGGATGGACCGAAATGGGTGAGGTCCGAGATTGTAAAAATTTAAGTATAAGTCCCAACAGTGAAAATGGAAAGCCTGACCAGAACTTCGGATGGTCCGAAGTCCGGATTGGACCGAATTAGGGTCCGAAATAGGCTTATGGGGGGTCCGTAATGCACCTAAGGATGGTCCGAAATAGGGTCCGAATTAGGATGATGTGAGGTCCGAAATTGGTGCCTAGGTGGTCCGAAATGCTACAGTAGTGATCCGAAATACAGCAGGTTTTTTACGATTTCTAAGGCAGAATGAGCAGAATTCGATTTTTATCAGTTTTAAAGCCTAAAAATAGTTCTAAATGATTTATAAACTATTTTAAACACTTTTGGTGATTTAAAATAACCTAAAAAACACTTAAAAACAGCATGAACACGTTAAAAAACCACTTTAAAAACCCATATTTTCAAACTTATAATGGCCGATTCTTGATGATTTTAACAAAGATATGGAACTAAATGAGCTTAAAATCAGTAGATAATAGTAATGTGATGTTTATATGACCATTATAACACAAGAAACACGAAAAAACAAAGGAAAATGAAGATCTAACCGGTTGGAATGGAAGAACACGAAGAACACTCAAGAAAACCCAGCAGAATCCGTATAAGTCAGTTTAAATCCACCCCTCTGTTCTCTGATACCAATTGTAATGATGTATTCCCGTATATTTTCAGCACCTTAATGATTTCCTTTTCATACACATGAAGAAACAAGCTCAACAAATGTAATATAATGAAGAAGAGACAATATGAATATTGAGAACAAAGTGAACAGTGGCGGCTGGATATAATACTCAAATGTCAACCGTAGGTTACAAAAGCAAACCCTAGGAGCCTTTTCTAGGCTCCTTTAATTAACTTTTACAACATGGCACATTTGGCCCCTAGACTTTTGCATAAACATAAATTACATAGAAATTAAATACAAGACAAATTACAAAGACAATAAATATTACAAAACAACTCCTATGATCGAAATAATAAATCTAACAAGTCTGAACAAAGTGAATCTGCAATGACTGCTGAGGATGAAGTCTGGGTCAGGTTGGAAGATGATGAAGAGGAAAAGAAACCTGATACAGTTTCTGAGTCTGAATTGAGAGAAGATGTAGCATTGATGGGTACAAGAGGAGTATAATGTAGTAAATATCAAGAGGATGATGGTTCAGATTAGATACTTCAGAACAGTCAGAGACACCTGAGGTAGATTCTACTCCTGACTCTGATATAGATAACTCCTGTGAGCTTGAAATAAGCTAGCTCAAATGGCTTACATGCTTAAACGATTTTAAAAATCATTGAAAGCCGAGAAAAAGAATGCCCGTTCTTTGGAAAACAAACTAAGACTTGAGCATGTGTTAGTGTTTGAGTTTTCCAAAGATAAGGCATTTGCTTTACAATCTGTTTCTAATATGGAAAAAAATACAATAATCTTCAACTTGAGAACAAAAAGCTGAGTAGGAAATTATTCTGTAAAAAATATTTCAATCTTTGAAGAAAGAACAAAGCTTTATGAGAAAATTAAATCCCTAGAAGACGAATATTTAAAAAGAGGTCAAACTGATCAAACAATCCATTTAAATCAACCAAAAGACACAGATTTTTATAACTCAAAAGGTGGAATTGGTTGTGAAAATCGTAAGTATCTAACGAAAGCAATTTTGTGTTCTTCAATGTTATATGATACAAGATACATGAATTTAGGATTAAAATGGTGTTTTTAAAAGCTTCAGAATAAGTGGAATCAGGTGAAGATATGAAAATGTTGAGAGAAGATAAAAGGCAACTCAATTTGGATTATAACATTCTAAATGGAAGTTATAAAAGTCCACAAAAAATAGAAGAGAATATTTAGACGTATTCTAATAAAGAGTTGTCTAAATATAAAATTTTCACTCAAAAGCCATACATTCCAAATTAAATTCTTGAGAAGATTGATTCTGATCTTGAATTGAAAATAAAAACTTTTGAGGATGAAAAAGTAAAGCTTCAGCCTGTTATTCAAGATTCAGAAATAACACTTAAAGAACAGTCTAAACTAAAATCTCAACCTGATCAGAAAACTTCAATTAAAACTAACTCCATTGATTCTAAAAAGGAATTTGATTTGTTCATGAACTCAAAAGTCTATCCTCTAGATGAAATGTTTGTCATGATAGATAACTTTATTAAACCTCTGTATGAAAAACAAACTGATAAAACTGAAGGACCTGTAAGTATTTTAAAAAAGTACCTACAACTCCCAAGGTTGAATCAGTTTCATTACCTGTTTTGCAACGAAAGGAGAAAGCAAAAGTTTCTTTGGTTCCACCTATATTTGAAAAAGGTGAATCGTCTTCTACAAACGTTATAAACGCAAAGAGATCAAATGCTTCTCATGGTAAGAAAACTTTATACTATAATGATGCTAATTCTAATCTGCCTAATTCTCGTTCTTCCTTTATGTCAGATAATTTTGTGAAAAGATCTTCGAAGCAAGTGTGGAGAAAGAAGCAGATTGCAAAGAAAAAGACCAATTTTCGTAAAGAGTGGAGATCAAAAGACAATAGTATTACATATAGGACTAGTTTCATAGGGAAAACTGTCTGTTATAACTCAGATACTTAACTTTGTTCTAAATATTCTCGTGCTGAACTGATGTCTTTAAATTCTATTTATTGCCAAGGTTTGAATGCAAAATCATTGTCCAATTCAAATGTGCATGTATGGGTAGAAAAGAACAAGGTTCCCAAAATTAGACAGAAAAGGGTTCCGAAGATACCATTTCCAAAACCAGTTCCTAAAAGAACTGTACAAAAATGGATACCCAAGAAAACTGTCAAAAAGTGGGTTTCTAAAATAAAGAATGTTTCTGTTTCTCTACCTGACATAACACCGCATGATTTACCTAACTCAAAAGGACCCAGTTATAAGTGGCTACTTCACTGTTTACTTCATCTTGTAGGTAAATCATGTGTGGTATCTTCATTCTGGTTGTTCCAAGCATATGACAGGACAACGAGACACCCTCATTAATTTTGTGGATAAATTATGTGGGACGGTCAGATTCGGAAATGATCAGTTCTGTCCGATCAGAGGCTATGAAAGTCTGGAATATGACAAGATCACGATTCAAAAAGTTTTTTTATATCAATGGTCTTGGTCGTAACTTGTTCAGTATGTCAGCTGCGCGATAAAGGGTTAGAAGTCAACTTTAAGGCAAACAGATGTAGTATCAGATCTGGGGAAGGGAAGGAAATTCTAGCTGGAACTAGCAAGACTATATTGTACTCTATTGACTTAGCAAACATAAATTTGAAAAAAGATGTCTATCTACTGTCCAAGGCGTCTTCAAAGGAGTCATGATTGTGGCATTGCCGTCTTTCCCACCTGAACTTCAAAGAGATTAATAACCTTGCAAAAGAAGGTTTAGTAAAAGGCCTTCCGACTCTCAAATTTCAAAAAAGCGTAGTTGTGTGCGGCCTGTGAGAAAGGGAAAATGGTGAGGACTTCGCATAAATCAAAAGTTGAACATTCTTCAACTAAACCTTTAGAGCTACTGCACATGGATCTCTACGGGCCAATGAGAGTATACAGCATAAATAAGAAGAAGTATGTTCTGGTAATCGTCGATGATTACTTGAGTTATACATGGGCTTTCTTTTTGAGAGCCAAATTTGAAGCTACAGAAATTATAATTAACTTCCTGCGCAAAATTCAAGTCAAGTTGCAGCTATCTGTCCAGACCATTAGATCTGATAATGGTACAGAATTTAAGAACAAGTCCTTAGAGACCTTTCATAGTTCCGTAGGAATAACACATCAATTTTTGGCTGCTCGTACCCCTCAACAAAATGGTCTAGTTGAACGACGAAACTGTACCCTTGTTGAATCTGCAAGGACGATGCTAGCTTACTCTAATCTGCTGTTGTTCCTCTGGGCTGAAGCTATGGCAACTGCGTGCTTTACCCAAAATAGAACGATCGTAAATAAACGCTTCGGAAAGACGCCATACGAATTGATAAATAAATGAATTCCTAACTTTAAATTTTTCCATGTCTTTGGTTGCAGATGCTTTATTCTAAACGATGAAGACAATTTGGGGAAATTCAATCAGAAAGCATATGTAGGAATTTTTATCGGATACTCAAAGGAATCGGTGGCTTTCCGAGTGTACAACAAACACACAAAGACTGTCAACGAAAACGACAACGTCAAATTTGATTAAGGCATCATTATGGCTCTTGGACATTCCAGTTCAGAACCCGAGTCTCAATAGAAAACTTCTATGAAGTCAACTGAGCTAAAAGATGATTTGAATGATCTATATACATTATTTGAAAATTTTTATGATGACTACTTTGATAAGACCAAAACTGATATTCCCATTTTGGTTCCTGATAGGGTTACTGAAGATCCTGTAGTAGTCTCGGATCATTCCCAACCAGCAGTTTCCTGAGATACTGGAGATGTTTCATCAACTGATATACATATTTCGTCTGAAAGTGTTCACCAAGTTGCATCCGACGATTTGCCTCCACCAGGATCCCGTTCAGTCCAAGCACAGCTTTTAGATCTCTCCGACAAGATAGAAGCGCTTACAAGATTAATTCTACAAGTCCAGGGGTAGATCAATTCTCCTATGGACCGTCTTGAGTCTGCAGTGATAGAGCTTTAGTGTCGTCCTCAGGCTGAATCTCAGTATAGAAAACATCACGATCAGGACTACCCTGATCGCCATGAGGGGGAGAAACGACAAAAAATTCAGTCTGAGGACCCGATAATGACTGTTGGGGGAGCTGAATCTCAGGAACCAGAATTTCAAGGGTCAGGGGAATAGAGGTATGAGGCTCAAGAGATGATAGAAGACGAGCCTTTAGTTGAAGGCCCGACTCCGTTGGATCCAATGTCAGCAATGGTGGAGTACGATCTCGTTAATGAAAATGTCGAAATCATATTGGTGTCTGATTCAGACTCTGATATTGATGAAGACTATCCTTTACTCACTCCAAAGCCTGAACTCGAGTCGCCACAAAAATCCTCCTCATCCTTCGAATTCCTAAATTCCCCGCCCCATGTGCCACAACAAGAGTTTCTATCATCTATCCAAGCTCCCTCCACTCTCAAAGAATCCCCATTGATCCAGAGCCCTCCCAAATTCCAAAGTCCTCCCCAAGTCTAAACTATACCCCAACCTCAAGCCCAGGAACCAGAGCCCTCAGGCACTAGAGTTGTAGATTCTTTTGATGAAACACCTGAAGGACCTAGTATCCACGACGAGAGTGATTTATATTGGGTCAGCTGGTATACAAAAGGTGGGGTACGGTCTTTCCCAGAGGAATTAAAAGAAGAATTTAGGCAAGAACGAAGGGTAAATTTTTAAACTACTTGAAGCCTAGAAGGCCGAAATAGAAGAACCCCGTTCAAGGTCTAAAAGAGTTTTTGAAAAAGTTTCCGGCCGATCAGTTCCAGAATCTGTTCTTGGAAGAAAGGTTTAAGATGGTTTTCAGGATGAAGCCTGGATCATTCAGCAGGCGATTATTGATGGAGCTTACAAATTTTCCAAAAGCTGAACAGGCCGAGTATAACCAGATGATGCTCAGGGAGAAAAGGCCAAGGGACAAATATAGGTAAAAAATCAAAGATTAAAAAGCTTGTCACAATCACCATGTGCAAGAGAGCTCGAGTGTTATATCATGTGTTTGAGGTTCTAAGAGAAGATGGAACAGTACATAAATTGTTTGAGAGTGATCTAGACTATGTGAATGTAGACGCGTTGAGTTTTTGCATGATAAACTGAAACACAGAATCAAGAAACGTCTGTCTCACATGACAGTTGTTGCCGCACTTACTTGAAGCATGAACCGTCGCTCCATTGTCATGTGCTTAAGGGACTTTCAAATGGCAATTGAGAGCGCGCTGTTCAAAGTCGGTCTAAAAGCCCCTGAGCAAGACATTAGCCTGTTAGATCATTACCCGGCTTACAAAGTTTTGCTGAGAGGGCAGCCGAGAGTTCTATTTTTGAATCAAAACGGTTGAAAATGATTCATGCGCTTTGAGGACCTACCTTGTTACTCCAATGGAACTATCAGATTAGTCAGAGTCGAACTCACAAAAAGAATACAAGAATTTGATGCTCAGACAAATCCGGAACTTAGACGCCCACCCAAGGAGATTCAAGAGATCCTCAGCGGCATAGAATATCTGAACGAGGGGCTACATCTCAGGCAAGTGACTAGACGTTCCGGGGTCATCCTTGGTCTTCGAGAATCTACAGATCATGCCTGAGTTCCTCCATAATGATCGAAAAGGGGGAGATTGTTAGACATTTAATTTCGATCTTGTGGGTTTCTTTTGTAATAAATATTGTTCCTTTATTTGCTTGTGTCAAATTGTAATTTAGGGAATCTTGCTTTAATTTCCTTGTAAAAAGGTGACCTATGGTTGTGTGTAATCAGATTTCACAATTGAAAATACACAGATACAGCCACCGCTTTATCAGAGAACATTCTTCTTGTCTTTTCTTCATAATTATTCTTCAATCATTGAGTTGTTTATTCTGTTTGATGAATATTGTGTGATAATATACATACACGAGTGATGATAATCTGGGAAATACATATTAACAAAGTTGCTACAAACAGAGCAAGGAACAGTTTAATGACATTTGAAAATTTTAGAGCGAGAGAAGGGGAATTGTTGGAGACTACAAACTTAAGGTTTGTCAATCAAGTCAATGAGATGAAGAGAAATCGGGTTACTAAGTCTAACTTGGATATAAATGTCAAGTTTCTGAATATACTCAATCTTGAATGGGACAAGTATACCATGATCATTCAATAGACCAAGGAAATAGATGAGATGGACATCCATATGGTCTTTGAAAATTTAAACAACTATCAGGACGTTGTTATGAGGAATGTATCAGGAAAGAAACAAGCTGAAAAAGTGACTGTTGATCCATTGGCTCTCCTAGCCAAAAGAAATATAAGAACAAGTTAAAGAAGGAGAAGCGAGTGGTAGTTAGCAGTTCTTCAGAATCTGAATCAACTGACTTATCTGCAGACCCGGAAATAGAAGAGATGAAAAACCAGGTGGCTCTTCTGACTAAAGCATTTCAAAAGAAATTTTATCGCAAACCAACGAACATCAAGATGCGATACAAAACTGGATCCAGAAAGTATGAGAAGAGAGAGAAGTATGGAAAGACTGGAAAAAGCAGCGGGAAAAAGTATGATAAGTATGAGAAGCCAGAAAAGTATGCTCAGAAGGATGAGCAAAAATGCTACAATTGTGGAAAGTCAGGCCATTTTGATAGAGAATGTCGACAGCCCGGTAGTCAAAAATTCTGATTACTACACTCGGAAGGCTTTGTTGGCCAAACTAAAAGAAGCTAGAGAGGCACTGATGGCGGAAGATGACCACTGGATCCAACTCTCAAAAGATGAGGATATTCTGGATGAGGACGCTCACATATTCTTAAAGTCAGAGATCTTTCAAAACATGACAAAATTTGAATAGAGTGAATCTGCAATGATAGCTGAGGATGAATTCTGGGTCGGGCTAACAGATGACGAAGCGGAAAAGAAAGAAGATAATGATTCAGAGTCTAAATTAAGAGAAGATGTAGCGCTGATGGCTATAGGAGATGCTGAGTGTAGTAAGGATCAAGAGGATGATGGTTCAGAATCAGACACTTCAGACCAATCAGAGACACCTGAGGTAGATTCTAATCCTCGCTCAGATATAGATACTCCTGTGAGCTTCAAAATAAGCTAGCTCAAATGGCTTACATGCGAAAAAGATTTGAAAAATCATTAAAAGCCGAAAAAAAGAATACCCATTCTTTGGAAAACAAATTAAGACTTGAACATGTTTTAGTGTTAGAGTTTTCCAAAGATAAGGCATTCGTGTTACAATCTATTTCAAATATGGAAGAAAAATATAATGATCTTCAACTTCAGAACAAAATGTTGAGTAGCAATATTACTGACTTAACTGAAAAAACTGAAAGCAACTGAATTAGAATCTGCAAATTATTCTGTAAAATATAATTGTATCTTTGCTGAAAGAACAAAGCTTTATGAGAAAATAAAAGTTTTAAAAGATGAGTTTTAAAACGAGGTCAAACAGATCAAACCATCCATTTAAATCAACCAAAAGACACAAATTTTTATAATTCTAAAGCTGGTATTGGTTGTGAAAATCCTAAGTATCTAACAAAATCAATTTCGTGTTCTTCAACTTTATATGACACTAGATACATGAATTTAAGATTAAAAATGGTGTTTTTGAAAGCTTCAAAAGTAGAGTTAGGTGATGATCTGAAAAGGTTAAGAGAAGATAAAATGCAACTCAATTTGGATTATAACATTCTAAATAAAAGTTATAAAAGTCCACTAAAAACTAAAGAGTTCATTCAGACATATTCTGATAAAGATTTGTCTGAAAAATAAAATTTTCACTCAAAAGTCATACATTCCAAATTCATTTCTTGAGAAGATTAATTCTTATCTTGAATTGAAAATAAAAACTTTTAAAGATGAAAAAGTAAAGCTTCAGGCTGTGATTCAAGGTTTAGAAATAAAACTTAAAGAGTAGCCTGAACACAAATCTCAACCTGATCAGAAAACTTCAATTGAACCTGAGTCCATTAATTCTGAAAAGGAGTTTGATCTGTACATGAACTCTGAATTCAATTCTTTGGATGAAATGTTTGTCAAGATTGATGAATTTATAAAACCTCTTCACGACAAACAAACTGATAAAACTGAAGGACCAGTAAGTATTTTGAAAAAAGTACCTACAACTCCCAAGGTTGAATCAGTTTCATCACCACTAGTACAAAAATCGGCTTTGGTCACACATGCTCGAAATCAAATCGTCACACATTAGAATATTTATGTGACTAAAGATACAAAACTAAAATTCACGTCAATATTTTAGTCACATCTGAACTCCAATCGTATGACCAATCTGAAATGTATTGCCAAACCTTCGAACATTTATGTGACTAAAGGGATCTGGCGTTTTTTTTGGTTGATTAAGATCGAAGCATTAGTCACGTTACACATATAAAATGTGACAAAACGGCGTCACACAGTTGAACAGTGTAACCAAATGCCACTATATGGTCACATGGAGTAATTTGTTATGTGACTAAATCATGAACTCGAGTTTGTCACACACGATTTCAGTGTAGCCAAAAGCAGATACAATATGGTCACATAAGTTAGTATGTGTCTAAAGTGTAGTGTGTGTTAGAATGTCAAAATCTAATACGTATTAGTCACATTGAGTGCCATTTTGTGTGACTAAATCATATGCCACTATATGGTCACTTGAATAATTTTTTAGGTGACCAAATCATATTCCACTATATGGTCACATGAAGTAATTGTATGTGTCACTAAATCATTTTCCAGTATATGGTCACATGAAGTAATTTGTTATGTGACTAAATCATGAACTCGAGTTTTTCACACACGATTTCAGTGTAGCCAAAAGCAGTTACTATATGGTCACATAACTTAGTATGTGTGTCTAAAGTGTAGTATGTGTTAGAATGTCAAAATCTAAATTTTAGGATATAATTAATCAAGTAATTTTATAAACTTAGGTTATTAAAATCAATTAAATTCCATTCCCTTCCATGAATAATAAAACTTAGGTTAAAATAAATCAAGTAATTTTATAAACTTAGTTTATAAAACACTTAACAGCTTGAGAAAATGCACTAACAGCTTGAGAAATTGAACTAATACTTCGAGATTTGCAAAGACAGAATTTCTCAATTTAACTCAAGTGAATAATAAAACTTAGGTTAAAATTAATCAAATAATTTTATAAACATAGGTTATATATAATCAATTCAATTCCATTCCATTCCACGAATAATAAAACTAAATCATATGCCACTATATGGTCACTTGAATAATTTTTTGGGTGACCAAATCATATTTCCCTATATGGTCACATGAAGAAATTGTATGTGTGACTAAATCATATTCTAGTATATGGTCACATGAAATAATTTTTTATGTGACTAAATCATGAACTCGAGTTTGTCACACACGATTTCAGTGTAGCCAAAAGCAGATACTATATGGTCACATAATTGTTTGTGTGACTAGATCATATTTCACTACAATAATTTACTGCACTATAATTTAAAATGTCGAAGTCATATAGAAATTAAGATACGTACAAATAATCATTCCATAAATTAATTAATTAAAAGTTAATTTACAAGGCTAATATATCTATACTCCTTTATAATACATTTAGATCAAATGTCTTAAAAACAATACTTTATGCATAATGTACAACTATATTAAGCATTTGTCTGAATTTTAAGAGGTACATCTCATTAAAGCTTAATGTACTACTTCCTAATGCATCCAATTTCAAATTTCAAACTAAACCTTTCAACATTTTTATTGAGACGTGAACTTTGCTTTATTAGGAATTGGTTTCTAAAAGTCTGAAACACTCTTCCTCTTCTTTTCATTTATCAACCATTGCCATAGAATACTTCTTCTTGATTAATATCTTACACATGCTTGGGTAAGTGCACCGTCTCTTTGTTCCTCCAAACACCCCCGGATCTGAAACATTGAAACCCCACAGATTCATCTCAAAATCATCTTTGATTATATGAACTATGGTCATCCCCTTGTCACTTCACTTCACGCCTCGATCACCTCTCAATTTTTCGTAAAGCAGGTTATCTTGCTGATATTGACATGGGCTTTCTGAACTCATCACAAGTAACGATCGATTAAGGCTTTTGGAACTATCTCTTGCTGATATTTTGCTATTCTATGGAGACTCGTTTGGAGAACGAACACGAAAATGGCAACAGCAACGGCTACTATGGGCTGAGGCACAATTCATACCATTTGGGACCAAAGGTATCTCTAGCTTGGCTCGATTTAAGAGTTTTCTACATTAGAATTAGCATATGTGATGTTAACAATGAATCAACCCCTGAATATCTCACACTTAACCACGTGCCACTTAAACGCGATACGTTACTTGAAGGTTAACGGTGTTAGAACTAGCATATATTCTGATGATGTATCAACCCTTCTTAAACGAGACCGACTAGACAAGAAATCCGAGGAAGTTACATTTGTTAGTACCGATAGTCTTAGGGCAACAGGAAGCTTGAAGTTTGAGGTTTTCAATAAGGACTTTTTTTAGTTTCGGGTGTTTTTGATTTTGTTCATAGCAACATTTGTTAGTACCGATAGTCTTAGGGCAACAGGAAGCTTGAAGTTTGAGGTTTTCAATAAGGATGTTTTTTAGTTTCGGGTGTTCTTGATTTTGTTCATAGCAATGGTGTTCATGGCGAGTCGAGTGATTCTGTTTCTAGATGGAGGATGGAATGTGAAACGGATATGGTTGCTGGTAACGGGTTTTTTAAAGGCAAGCAGAATGGGAACTTGAATTGGATCCACCATCAATTGAGGTTTGTTTGGCGGGGAGTTTCGCAGGTAACCCGATTATCTTGACGAAAATTTTACAACTTAGTTCCAGAAAGAAGCAAACGAGAAAGGGCGTCCTTGAAGCCATACCCGTAAACAAAGCAATGGCAAACGAAGAAGAGGGTTATTCCGGGTTTATTTTGAAGGTACATGCTTTCTAATGGTTCAATTCTTATGGTT
The DNA here is from genome assembly GCA_020465985.1 of Centrapalus pauciflorus. NCBI lineage: Eukaryota > Viridiplantae > Streptophyta > Magnoliopsida > Asterales > Asteraceae > Centrapalus > Centrapalus pauciflorus. The sequence goes on along the minus strand of JAANYP010003930.1, from coordinate 41,169 downwards.
TCGATCTCGATTTACAAGATAATTCTATTATGTCTTGGTTGTGTTCAAGTCAAAAAAAATAGAGAGAGAAATTCGTATATGCCCAACCAAAAATCATAAAATCATATATATAGTGTCACTGTATTTATTAGTCCTAGCTGGCTTTTATAATTGACAATAAAAAGATCTCTCCCTTTCATTTTTTATTTTTATTTAATCCCTTTCATTTTTTATTTTTATTTAAGGAAAAGAAAAAAGAAAGAAAGAAAGATTTCTGTTTTTCTTTCATATTTGTAGGTTTGGGAAACTGGTTGTGGCTATTGACTGTATCATATAGTCGTCAAATAGAGAAGAAAAGAGGAGACATACACTTTCTTCTTTTGAGATTTTGAGTAGGCTTGCTGGCTGCTGCACCACTCCACTGCATCGCTGCTTGTAGCCTTGTACTCCTTGCACCAAAATGTAGTACTCCCCTCTCACAACTTTCCATGCCCATAATCATTTCTTTTTCTACACTCTTTTTTCACTACCAATTTTACTATCACTTTTCTTCAGTTTTTTAGTATACCCATATCTTATGATTATATTCTAGCATTAAGTTTTTAAGTATACCCATCTTCTGATTTTTTTAAATTCCCATCTTATGATTATATTCTAGCATTAATTCAATAATACATATTATATATACTACAAATAAAGCATTTAGCTATTTGATCTTAAATACAACTCATTATGCATTATGTTTTATGATTGTTTTGTAATCTAACTTTAAACCGAGAATTCATGTAATGGCAGATATGAATCTTGGTGATTTTTTTGGACAACTTTATGGATCACATAAACATTACAATGCAAGTCATTTCTTTGTGCAGTTCTATGAGAGTAATCAATCACCATTGTTACTTCTTGAATTTATTGGACAGCCTTATGGATCAAATAAACGGATTGCTCTTTAGTCTTCTCATGCCTCTGAATTTATAGCCTACCACCGCCTAATCCATCACTCAACAATACACACCTCTTTTTTTTGGATACTAATCAAACGCCCTCAGATATGCCTCTTCTTCAATCTCAATCTCAATCTCATGTTTGACGAAAATTGCTCTGTTTGAGTTACGAAATCATTTTATAGTTTTCGTCTTCGTTTTTCTAAGTGTTTGTTACTTTGTTTGTATTTGAATTTGGAGTGTTGAATTATCAACTCTTTTCTTTGTGTTGTTGGGTTTATTTGGCAATAACTTTAAGATGTTACTTGATGAGGTACATGCTTGATGTAATATACAACCAAATTTGTAACTGGCCAAGAATCAAATATTAATCTAATCTAAACGATAGCTGAACACTAAACATTGAAAGTTTAATATAATGCAATTATCTGCATTTTGGGTCGTTAGTATATGCATTTTGACATCGTTTATGTTTTTTTTGAAGGCATAACAAGAAATTGCGATAACTAAGAATGACATGAGTTCTGAGGTTAGATCATATATGACCCTTGTTGTTTTTGAGTTGCTGGAAATGAGTTTATACTACCTGATTACCGGTAATTGTTTTTTTTTATTTGACATCGGTGTTTAGTTTTGGAATTGATATTATTTATGTTTGTGAAAAATTTGATGATTGTAACATGAAGAAGAAGATATATGAGAACTATAATGTATATCTACATATGTGTATTTATGTATTGAGCATTTCACTTTTCCACATAAGTATGTAATCACCTAATGTATTACTTGATCCAGTTGTTTCCTAATTTTATGGAGATCAGGTAGGTATTGAACTATAATTGGTTGATAAACACGAAATTGTGTCAATTTAAAGTAAATGGAACTGTTTTTTGCATAAGAAACATTTCAGGAAATGAACTTTATTTTGAATGGAAGGACTTATATGTTGTATGTGCTCTACCTGTTCGGAAATAAATAAACAAAAAGATAATACGATCATTTAATTTAATCAACCGAGCCTGAGTGTCTTATACCTCTTGTTCTTGGGGCAAAACAGGTACATAACTACAGAATTTACACAATTGCTCAGACTTTTGTCCTTGAAATTTGATCCCAACCTGGTTACAGTGGGTAATTTTGTTGATTCTTTGTTTTTATAAAGCCTCGATCATACTATTGCTCATGTTGGATGTTGTATTCTATCCGTAGCGAAGGATTGTAAAATCGTCTTTCATCGTGTTTCTTTCCAGGCTGAGATTACCATCAATGGATGCTAGTAGAGCAATTGAGGGCTGCATTCTCGACAAAAATTGATTGCATAAGTGCCACATGTGATTCCATACTTTGGAATGGAGAAATAACGATGGCCGATTGAAGTTTGGCTTGAGAATGATAATTAGAGGCTGCAAATTTCCAACGGTGGAGGCTACTAAAGCATGAAATTTATAATTTACTTACGATGTAATTTTTTGTACATGATATGACAAATGTTTCTTCTAGCAAAGATGTCCACGATGTACGTATTCCTAAGATGTTCGGTTCTTGGCCTTTTTTTCCGTCTACCGATGTTTTTTTAAAAATAATATACTTTTGAACAAACATGTTACCAATGGATTGATTTTGCCACCGCCGCTTTGCGCGGGTACAACACTACGCACGACATGGTTCGATCACTTGGATTTTCGTATAACAATACCTTCACAGTTGCTTCGATAATAATCATCTCTTGATTCAGTACGCAAGTCACGTTCATCCACACTTGGCAAAATGTTATCATTATGCGGGTGAATGATGGTGCTAAATTCCTCATCGATATCATCATATATATCTCTGTAATTCTTCGGAGGTGTGTTGAAGACAAAAAACAACTTTTTATTTTGATGGTCTTTCACATAAAACACTTCTCGTGCTTGTGAGACTAATATGAACGGATCAAGCTTGTGGCCTAAAGTAGTTAGGTCAACCAATGTATAACCAAGCTTACGATCACATTTGACCGCACCAGCCTGATGGTTAACCCAATCACATTTGAAAAGAGAGAGTTTCCTGAAACGATAATCTAGTACCCATATTTCTTGCAAAACGCCATATTACAATTAGCGTCTTGTGGTTGCTAATCCTTTGGATATGTGCATATCGTCTGTCACAACACTAACCCCATTGTTTTAGTAAACACTGCCGTCACTACATTTAGTATGAAATGTATACCCGTTGATGTTATATGCAGTGTGTTTCAGTATGGTGGCGTGTGGTCCATGTGAAATCCACCTTACGGTTTCTGAAACACTTTCTTTGGAGATCGCTAATTCTCTCTCAACCTGAATATTATATCATTACAATTACATATATGAGCTTTCAGTTGAAGGAACAGCTACAAACAGTCACAAAAAGATAATTAATTACCTCTAGTTTTAACCAGGTAACAAAAGTTTTACTGTGCTCATCCTCAAGGAATGCTTTTCGCTTACCCGCGTTTTATGTTTCCAAAACCTGTTTGTGTCGCCTGAAACAAGGTGTTAATTTGTGGTCAATTAATATCTTTGATGCAACATTTTAAGTAATTAATGAAATAGACATGTGTTAGTAATACTTACTCGATATACGGTTCAGTTTCATCTGTATTGTGTATTACGTACAAATGTGCTATCCCAAGTAGTTCTGCAGAAACTTCACTTGACTTGCCGGCCAACAGTGGCTTTCCGTCTTCATTTATTTTATCACTTTCATGTGTATCACCTGGGATACCAAGAGTTTTCATGGACTTTTTATATTCGCCGAAAAACTCTATTGTTTCTTCTGCAAATAGTCTCCTCATCAATGCATCCCTCTGGTTTATTTCTATTTCGCACATGTCCTTTAATAACATTCATACAGCGTTCGAAGGGACACATCCAACGAAAGCATACCGGACCACAGAATTTTACCTTCCTAGTTAAGTGCACAGTCAAATGGACCATAATATCAAAAAATGAGGGATGAAAGAACTTTTCGAGTAGGCAGAGTGTGACAGAAAGTTCTTCTTGCATCTTATCTAGTTCATCTAATACGATTTCTTTGTTGCATATCGATTTAAAGAAAATGCAAAACCTGATGATAGCATATCGTGTAGGTTCGTGCATGATTGACCGTATTACAATGGGCAAAAACTCTTGCATAACCATGTGATAGTCATGTGATTTAAGCCCGATGAGCTTTCTTTTAGGCTGACTAAAGACGAGAAATTTGAATAACAGCCTTGCGGTACCCTGATGTTGTGTAACGTTTCACAAAAGATGTCTTTTTCTTCATTCGTTAATGAGTAACCTGCGGCAGGTAGTACTAATTTGTCTCTGTCTTTTTTAGCAAACAAATCTGGTTTATTTATCCCCAACTCTGCTAGATCCAATCGAGCATTCTCTCCATCTTTTGTCTGTCCTGGAACATTTAGTAAAGTTTTGACTATAGTCTCACCAACGTTCTTTTCAATATGCATGAAATCAAAGCAATGTAACTTCATTATGCCTCCAATACTTAAGCTTTCGATACCAAATGTTGAATTTCTTCCAGTTTACACCATCTTGTTCATTTACTTGGCTTGAACTACCATCTACTCCTCCTCTTTTCCTTGTGTGCTTCTGGTTTGGTCGTTTTACCCTTCCCCACTTATTTTCAATATCTTTGACCTTGTTGTAAATGTCTTTTCCAGTCATTGGTTTTGGACAGGGGTAGAAATCTTGTTTTCCATTAAACGCCTTCGTTTGCCTTCTAAACGGGTGAACCTGTGGTAGAAATCTTCTGTGACCAACATAACTCTGCTTGGATGATGCAGGAAGCTAGTCTAACACAATCAGTTTCTTTCCCACATACTACACAGCCTTTGTATCCACTGGTCGGGCAGCCACATAAAGTACCAAGTGCAGGGTAATCATTTATTGTCCATAACACAACCGCACATAGATTAAACATTTTGTTTGTGGCAGCATCATATGTATCGACCCCTGTCTCGAATAAGGTTTGTAGATCATCAACCAATGGTTCTAAAAATGCATCGATATCATTTCCCGGGTATCCAGGTATCAAGACAGAAAGCATTATAAACTTTCTTTTCATACACAACCATGGAGGAAGGTTGTAAATGACAATTAAAACTGGCCATACACTGTGATGCCTATTTCCTCTGTTCACGTCAACCCCATCAGTCGATATTCCTAGCCTTAGATTTCTTGGATCTTTAGCAATTACCGGGAATTGTGTATCTATGGTGCGCCATGCCTGTGAATCTGCGGGGTGACGTAACACACCATCTGTTTTCCTCCTTGTTGCGTGCCATGTTAAATCTTCTTAAATACTCTGTATCCGAAAGAGACGTTGCATTCTTGGTATTATTGGAAGATACCACATGCTTTTCGCTGGAATTTTCTCATACACTTTATTCGTCTTCTTATCCACCTTCCATCTTGATGTCCCACAAGTTCAACACACAGTCGATTCCTCATCCTCCTTCTTGTAAAGAAGGCAGTTGTTTGTACATACATCAATCTTTTTGTATCCAGACCCCATCAATTTCAGAATTTTTTTGCCTCATAAGTTTTTCCGGCAGTTTGTTACCATCCGGTAGCATCTTTTTCAACAAAACTAGTAACTAGGTAAAGAACTTATCAGAACAGCCATGCTTACTCTTGAAGTTGAGCAGTTAAACAATTGCTGATAACTTTGTGAAGTCAGGACATCCTTTGTAAAGTGGCTTCTCTGCGTCCTGTAGTAGTTCTAGAAACATGACATGGTCAACCGGATCCTCATCATCAAAATTATCTTTTGCAGCATTAACCATTTCCACTGTTTCTAGGCCATCAGTTGGAATTTCTGAATCAAAATCCATCTCTGTGTCAACATAAATTGTTGTACCACTGTGATGTTCAGCAGTTAAGAATGGCTCATCCTTTTCTCCATGTTTAGTCCACTTTGTGTAGTTTTGATTAATGTCATTACAGAATAAATGGAATTCCACTTCCTCCACATTACGCATTAAATGGTTTAAACAATTGGTACATGGACATCACATTTGAAGTTGTTTTTTATTACCTTTTGGGTCAATGTTATTCTTCTTCTTCAAGTTGTCTACTGCATAATCAATAAATGTTGTTCCCCATCTCTATTACCTTTGTTCACCCATTGTAATCCAATCCAAGACTTGTCCATTTGGGTTTATTTGACTTCTGATTGAGTGGTTGAAGATTTGATTAGTGTTGTACGGCGTTTTTTTATAAATAATTGTTTAGTAAAAGAACCATCTAATTTAGGTTTAGTAAAAGAACCTCTTAATTAGTGGTTGAGTTGTCTAAAACATTACTGTGGCTAAAAGTGAACCCGCGTTCGAATCCTGAATGTGCCAGTTTTTTTTCTTTTCGGATATAAATAATTCATATACTATATGCTCACATAAGTTAGTGGTTGAGTTGTCTCAAGCTCAAGTGGATAATAAAATTTAGGTTAAAATTAATCAAGTAATTTTATAAACTTAGGTTATATGTAATCAATTCAATTCTATTCAATTCCATGGATAATAAAACTTAGGTTGAAATTAGTCAAGTAATTTTATAAGCTTAGGTTATATATAATCAATTCAATTCCATTCCATGAATAATAAAACTTAGGTTAAAATTAATCAAGTAGTTTTATAAACTTAGGTTATATATAATCAGTTCAGTTCCATTCCATTCCAAGAATAATAAAACTTAGGTTAAAATTAATCAAGTAAGTTTATAAACTTAGGTTATATATAATAAATTCAATTCCATTCCATTCCATTAATAATAAAACTTAGGTTAAAATTAATCAAGTAAATTTATAAACTTAGGTTATGTATAATCAATTTAATTTCATTCCATTCCATGAATAATAAAACTTAGGTTGAAAGTAATCAAGTAATTTTATACATTTAGGTTATATATAATCAATTCAATTCCATTCCATTCCATGAATAATAAAACTTAGATTGAAATTAATCAAGTTTTATAAACTTAGGTTATATATAATCAATTCAATTCCATTCCATTCCATGAATAATAAACTTAGGTTATATATAATTAATTCAATTCCATTCCATTCCATGAATAATAAAACTAAGGTTAAAATTAATAAAGTAATTTTATAAACTTAGGTTACATATAATCAATTCAATTCCATTCCATTCCATGAATAATAAAACTTAAGTTGAAACTAATCAAGTAATTTTATACACTTAAGTTATATATAATCAATTCAATTCCATTCCATTCCATTCCATGAATAATAAAACTTAGGTTGAAATTAATGAAGTTTTATAAACTTAGGTTATATATAATCAATTCAATTCCATTTCATTCCATGAATAATAAAACTTAGGTTAAAAATTAATCAAGTAATTTTATAAACTTCAGTTATATATAATCAATTCAATTCCATTCCGTTTTATGAATAATAAAACTAATGTGAAAATTAATAAAGTAAATTTATAAAACTTAGATTATAACTAAATAAATTCCATTTCGAAAAAAAAACCTTTTGTTATTGACAAAAATACCTTTACTAATACAATAGGATGTATTTTATTTTTAGGGGCATTTACGTCATTTAAGCATAAATATGAAAATGGCCGCTTGTAATGACCACGCGCTTACATCCACCGCCCTTTTCCTATTCATGTCATTCATCTTCCACAACGTCCGAACAGAGCATCACCATATAATCACAAAAGATACGATCTTCTGCAAATCATCATTTCAAACTCTCGCCAAGCAACTACGCAAATCAGATTATCGATTATGGAGCTTCCAGACGAAGTAATAGCAAGGATATTGGGGTATTTAGGGCATCAAGTGCCTCTGAACTTTTTAAAAGCAAGAAAATGTAAGTTTCCTAACCCTAGCATATACTATCGATTCAACTAAGATAATGATGTATTTGCCTATTTAAGAGATAGATTAAGGTTAATGAACCGTAGCCCAATTATTAGGGATTAGATTTTAGATTTTCTTAATGAACATGACATATTAAGAAATTACAGTTGATAATAATGTATTTGCCTATTTAAGAGTGCGTTTTGTTAAGAACTTACAGTTAATAATAATGTATTTGCCTATTTAAGAGTACGTTTTATTAAGCTTTTATGTCTGCGTTCATTACAGTTGCAAAACCTTCAAACGAGAAGCAGAGTCTGATGTCGTTTATCAGATGATGGAAGTTGATTCCATCCTTCGCATAGGGTTTAGGGGGCCAAAAACTGAACTGATATACCTTCTGCGGGAGAAGGGAAACATAAACTTGATGTTTAATGATGGATTGGTACACTTTATTTGCCATGCTTTCTATTGTTTTTTTTTATTTTCCTAAACATAAATACATATTTATGTTTTTGTATTGTCCTGATCAACAACTAAATATTTTTATGCGGGTAATGAGCCTGAAGGAATGGAGAGGCTCCAACGGAAGTTTGGGAGCGCTTAATGCTATGTTTGTCCTTGGAATGCTGCTAATGGCACAAGGTGGACAAATCGTAGAAGAGGCAAGGAGCCTGTTGAATGCTGCTTTCAGAAAATCAGCAGCGCATCCGTAGACGGTGACAGAAACGGCAGCCAAAGTCAGACGGTTGTTGATGCACGATCGCCCAAGGCTTGTACCAAGGCATTTCAACAGGTTCAGACTTTCTTGTCTACAACACAATTGGCAAGATGATGCATTACTTAGAGGGTTTCTTTTTTGCAATGAATACATTTTTAGTTGTAATGTTTGTATTTGGGATGCTTGTTACCGCCATTTTATACAACCCTGGGATGTCAATGTATGGTTTTGATACAATTCTGTACAGAATACAATGCTAATACTTGTAATTACTACAAGCAGGTTTTGATTTATAATACAATATGTTTAGGTTTATGTACAAATGTTGGTTGATCATTTTTGTTGGTTTATATTCAAATTAGAGTAAATTGCAAAAATGGTCCTTAAACTATACCCAAATTGCAGGTATAAGTTATTTAGCTTATATAAGTTTGGTTGTTAATGATATTCTAGCCATTCAAAATATAAGAGATAAGTTATATCATTATCACGTACAAAATAAAAAAGCCAAAGAAGTTACATGTTAGACTCGAACATGTGACAGCCCAACACCATCCACCACCTTTACCACTAAGCTAACTCATGCATATTTGTAATTTTTTCATAAAACATTTCTGATATTTTTCGTATTAATTTTGGAGCGAAAGATTTCTGGAATATTTTAAACATAGAGCCAGAATTTATGCGAAATTTTTATATTAGACTTGACGATTTACATTCCTTAAACTTCGATAATTACAGCTAATGCCTACAAACACAATCATTAATCTGCATTTACACTTTTCTGCCGAATCTTCATCATTTTTAATCTTTTTCAACTCTCTCCAAAATAACAAAAGGATCATGGATACTGAAACCATGAACAATAAATTTCTTATTCAAAATAATGGCGAGGCAGAGGATCATGATGGATATGAATTAGAGGAGTACGATGAGTATGATGAACAACATGAGATGGATCATTCGACAATCAATGCAAATCCATTCAAAATAGTTTCGCCGAGGGGCATAACAAGGTTATCTAAGTTTCGCAACCGGTACAGCAGACCCGGTGCATTAAAGCTCAAGGTAACGTTTGATACAATGGATAGGCTAACAGGGGATCACATAATAGTGTTTGCAAGTTTTTTAGGAGACATGGTTCGTGAGCACATAGGCTTGAAGATTCTGTCATGGAAGAAGGTCGATTCAGAAGCAAGAGCTAAGCTATGGGATGAAATCATGGTTAAATTTAACCAATTATGTTTAATTTCTTAATGTTCAAAAATTAAACAAGATTGTTGTTAATCAGATTTGTGTATTTAATTTGTTATTTGCAGCGACATTTTGATGTTGATGAGACATACAGAAAGTTAGTAATGAATCGTCTTGGTGCACATCTAAGGACTTCAAAAGGAAATTTAGGGAAAAATACATACTGCCCAACAAAGATACACCTTCAAAACTAAATCAAGTCCCACCCAAGTATAGTGCAATTGTCAAGCCTAAGGAATGGGTTGATTTTGTACAGTATACGAGCACAGAAGCTTACCAGGTTTTGGTTATATTATAATTAAGTCCATACATATATCTCTATCATATCATATATTGTGTTTGCAAACGTTAATTAAGTATCATTTTGTTCTGAAATTAAGAAAAAGTCAGATGCATATAAAGAGGCGCGCTCCATGTCTGTTTATCCGCATACTATGGGACGAGGTGGATACGAATATGTGAAAAAGAAACTGGTAACTACATTTACAGAACAATAATTTGTTTCTGTTTTTTGTTTTCTATTTTCTAAGTATTGTATATATATACTAATTGGTTTAACTTTACATGTGTATTTGATGATTATAAGATCGAAGAAAAAGTAATTGAAGCAGATGAAGAACCCCCATGTGGTATATTGTGGTCGAAAGGAAGGCAAAACAAATAAGGAGTATTTCGAGATGAATGGACTAAAGCAAAGGCCGATGAATTAGTAAGCATTTTGACACATATATATGCTTGACAAATATATGCTAATACATAATTTAATTACATATTCTTGTTTATTTTAATGAAACAAATTACTTACTGCCTATTGGAATCTTTAATGCAGAGAGCCACCGAGGACAATATCAAAGTCGAAACCTTAATGGTTGATGAGGGGACTGATGCCTTGACAGAGGTATTTGGTCCCGAAAAGTCAGGATATGCAAGAGGAGTGGGAAGTGGAATGACAATCAGAATATATTTTAATATTCCTCGAAGAAAAGCATCGGATGATGAGAGAGTCAAACTACTTCAAGCAGAACTAGCTGCTGAGAGACGCGAATGTGAAGTTGATCAGAGACGCGAACGTGAAGATAAAGACCTTAGGATAAAGTCGTTGTCAACGCAAGTGGAAGATACACAGGCGATGGTTAACCAACTTATGGCTCGGTTGGATGCACAAGCGGATGCACCAGAATCCGAGGAAGACATTTATTGTATTAATTATGCTAATTAACATTTTATACACTTATATTGCTAAAAAAATGCATTTCTTAATTTTCATTGTAGGTGTCTCCAGTGGAGTCTCCAGCATTGGATGTTAATCCTAACGCTGCCAATACTCACCAGGATGAGGACCAATTTGCGAAGGAAAAGCCAACTATACAAACAAATGAAAGTATTAAAATATTTGAATTCAAATGATCAGTTTAATATTAATTTCTCACTGTGATTTAATAGTTTTACATATATACATGACTTATTAATTTACAGAGTTTTATATATAGGAATCGATTGGAAAATCTGTTGGCGAGTCAAACAGCACGTCGCCTGATTCACAAGTCACGAAGAATACTAAACTGAGGCAAAAGAGGCAGAACTCTCCAACAGTGCCAAAACAACCGCAAGTATATAACTTTCTAACTCAGAACTTTATATTGAAACTCAGAATGATTACAGCGTTCACAAGAACCTCTAATCCTTTTGATTAGACGAAGAACACAGACTGTTCTTAGGCTTTTACAACCTTAGAGGCTTGGGAAAACTTAAAACAGAATAGCAAAATATTATGTGCGTACATTGAGAACTTCTATCTACTCTATTTATTCTATTCAATTTGTTTCCTTGTAAAACTACAATTTATCTTCAAGAGATATCTTCAAATCTTCTGATCTTTATCTCTTCCTTGATTGTAGCACCTTCTGTTATTATCAATATGTGTAACAACCCAGCTTTTATCTGAAACTTAATTTCGTGTTTGATCCAAATAATGTAAATTTTATTTACAATATTAGTTGTGCAATTTAATTAAGTTCAAGATTATTTAATTAAATTATATTTTGTATAAATTAGTAAGGATGATTAAAACAAAATGAGATGAAAAATATAACAGTTTAGTGGGTTAAGTAACAAATATGACCAAATCAATATATAAAAACTAAAATAATGATCATTTATGATCATTAATACTAAAGCACTCTCTCTCTCTCTAATCTCTCTGTTAGGCTCAAAAAGGCCTCAGTCAAACCTGCTCTGCATCTGAGGGGGAGATTATTAATCAAACCTGTTGATGCACTTGATGGGTAAAAGTTAAGGCCTGTTTATGCCTTAAAAATTCCTAGAAAGTGATTTGCAATATCAGTCCAAAGCTATTCTATATGTTGCATGTGTTGCAACTAAGACAGTTTGTCCAAGCTGCTCTGTCTGCTGAACAGGCTGGACATAAACTGTCTACGCTGCTCTACACTGGTGAGCAGCTTGGGCATCTTACAAGTGTTCTGTTCTTTGTGAACAGAACCTGTTCTTTGTGAACAGGCTAAACACTTTATGGAATGTGTTTCCAAGTCCTCATGTATTGTTTTTGACTACAAGATCAGTTTACAAAGTCGAAGACAAAGTGGAAATTAGAACTGCTCAGCCTGCCCAAGCTGTTCTGTTACATGAAGACAAAAGGTTATTTGAAAAAGGGTGACAGACCTTTTTCTTATATCAAAATAGGTCTTTTCAAGGAAGAAAGACGCAAAGTTGACATTCCTTATTTAGTTAAAGGCAATGCAACAGTAGACAAAGTGAAAAGACAAAAGGTCTGCACACAAGAAGACAAGTCTGCTTTTCAGAAAGTGCAGAAAAGGTTATGTTGTCTTTTCAACAAGACTTCTCCTTTTTCATTTCGTCCAATGAAGAAACTTCTCTTAGATCCTCTGAATGAGTATAAAAGGAAGCTTCTAAGGTCAGAAATATTAAGCCAAAAAGCTAAGTGCTGAAGCTAAGAGTGAACGTGCAAGTGTGTTTTTCATGCATGCAAGCCTGCCTGTGTAATACAGTTTCTTTGTGTTTAAGCTGTTCTACATAAGTTGTCTCTCTAAGTCTTGTAAACACAGTGAGTGCTTCTTAGTGAGTGTATTCATTGTAATCTAGTTTGAGTCTGTCTTAGACTAGTGAACATACTGTTGTATCTGTCATCTCAGCTTGAACCTTTCCGCATTCAAGCTTGTTTGTAATTAACAATTTGTTGATAATACATACAAACATTGAGAAAATAGTGTGTAGTTTTTAAATAGCTGTATTCACCCCCCCTCTACAGCTTAAAGCTATATACTTTGGGAACCTCTCGGGACCTACAACTGGTATCAGAGCAGTTTAGAGTGTGTGTCATTCTAGATCTCTCATTATCCCAAGTTTCCATGGACAACAGTGCTGCAAATTCCTCATACTATGACAATGGCTCAATGGGCAAACCTCCAAAGTTCAATCATCAGAACTTTTCTGGTTGGAAGTGCCGAATGATGCTCTACCTAGAGAATCTGGATGTACAACTACCAGAATTTGTAATGGAGGGTCCTTATGTGCCAACCTCTGTTACAACAATAACTCCTGCTGTTGAAGGAACAGCTCCTGAGATCTGAACATTTGAGAAAGCAAAAGCTCAATGGTCTGATGAAGACAAAAGATTGGTGGCTCTTGATGCAAAGGCCAGAAACAATCTGGTCATCTCCTTGCCTGATGATGTGTTCAAACAGGTTGAGAAGATGAAGACTGCCAAGGAGATGTGGGATACTTTGTGTACCGTCTATGATGGACCCACAATCACACTGGATAACAGGATTAACAACCTTGTTAGACAGTATGAACTCTTCTTTGCAAAACCAAAGGAGACTCTCACAGAAACCTACACCAGGTTTACTGCTCTTGTGAATGATCTCAAAGCTGTTGGGATCACTAAGGACAGCCTTACTCTGGTGAACAAGTTTTTGGACATCCTCCCTGAAGAATGGAATTACTTTTCAACAATTTTAAGAAATTCAGGTACAATCAGAAGTATGGATCTTGCCAACTTGTATGGATCTTTACTAAATGATGAACAGTCAAGGCAACAGAAGAGAAATGCCTTGGAGATGTCTAAAAGAGGTGCAGCCTTTGTGGCTAATGTGAGACAGTTTGTGAGTCAGGTGAGTGATGTGTTCACTCAACCTGATCAACAGGATGATGACAAGGAGGAGGTGTCAGATGAGGAAGATAATGCAGATCTTGCTGAACAGGATGATGAGCAAATGATAGCTATGCTTGTCAAAAGGTTCAACAAGAAAAGGTTTGGAAGAAACATGCTGCAAGGAAGTTCAGGTGCTGGCAAAAAGAAGGCATTTGATAAATCCAAGGCTGAGTGCTTCAAATGTGGCAAAACTGGCCATATAGCTGCTGACTGTGTGTCAAAAGCTGTTGGTCAGTCATCCAAACCATACAAGACAAACAAGGATGATGGTTATAGGGTTATGTACCTTATGGCCATGGCTAAGCTGAGGAAGTTGGAAAACTCAGTGGGTTCCAACCGCCAAAAGGGACTCATGGCAGAGACTTGTGACTGGGAGGAATCTGATTCATCATCTGATGAAGAAGACAATCAATGTCTGATGGCCAACACTGATGTCCCATCAAGAAGCAGTTTCAAACAGGATATGGCTGAAGCTGAAGCTTTCAGCAGCTTAGAGAACTGGAATCCTACAATGATGTATAAGGTACAAAATTTTATGGCTTACAGTTCTGAAGAAAAGATTAAGATGTTTGAATATATGCTAGTTGATTTGAAAGCTGCTGTTGAGAAGCATGATGCTTTATTATCTGAAATCTCCAAGCTTAAAACTGATCTTAAAACAAACTCCAGTAAACTGGACAGTTTCCATAAGTTGGAAACTGAGCTTGATGAATTAAAACACATCAACTCTATTTTACTGGAAGAAAAGAGAGAAACAGATATAAAGCATGCTAAGCTTCAAAAGATAGTTGACTCTTGGTGCCAATCTGCACAAAAAGTCAGCCATTGTATAAGTCAACAGATCCCTGCACAAATTCAAGCCTATCTTGGAGGGGATCTTGATACAGCAGCTTCCATTGTTGAGATTAATAATCTGAAAGAAGATTTATCCACTCTTGGTGAGCTTCCAAACACTTTTGTTCAAAAAGTGAATGGTAAACCAATCTCAACAAACAGGTTTGTCAGGCCTCAAAATACTGACAGCTCGTGTGAACCTAGCTCAAAAGCTGGTGTTGGAATATGTTCTCCATCAATCCAGCCTGCTAAGTGCTCTGCTGATTCACACAAGCAAAAGAAAGGAAAACATGTCCAAACTACAGCTGTGGATACTAAACCTATTGACAAAACAGGTTCTGGGTCGAAAGCTGATGGTAAAAGGCATAATAATCCTTTTGATGCTAAACATTTTGAAAACAAGTTTTCAAAAGCTAAGCAGTCTGTTTTCAACAAGGGCAAGTCTCATGTTGAAAGCAAACCTGCTGTGATTTCTAATAAGTTTTCTAATCATAGTGGTAAACTGGTTTTAAATGAGAATAAGTTTTTCAAAACCAGAAATTATGATTATGCTGATAGGCAGCATAAATCACATCTCAGTAGGGGCAAAGGAAAAGCCATTGCTCAGTCTGAGAAACTTGGGAATAAGTTCCCCAAACCTGTGGAAGTTCAAAAGCCAATTAAGCTTCATGTCTTTGACATTTGTCCTCCTAAAAAGAGGAAAGAAGAGACAAACAAAGCTGTGGCTATTGAACCCTCCACTCAAGCTGTTGATTCATCAAATAATAATAAGTTTGCTAAACCTGCTAACAGAATCAACAAAAATAACTCAGAATGTGTTTCTGAAAGTTCCTCTTCCAAAAATTCTAAAAAGAGAAAATGTTATAAATGTGGGAAGAATACACATCTGGCCAAGGACTGTCCTAAATCTGAGGACATGAGGCCTGTTGACTCTGATGGTTCTCTCACAGCTGTTACAAGCAGTGTTGGAAACATCTCAGTCAATAAAAATGGTATCCAAGCTGACACCATTCAAATTGGGAATATTAGTGTGGATATTATAAGTCCATCAACAAATGTTGATGAAGTAGGAGAACTCATCTCTGTCATGAGTTCCCCTATGAGCTGCTCAAAGGGAGGAAGCCAAATGTCAGTTACTTCCATGTGTTTGGGTGTCCCTGCTTCATTCTGAATCAGAGGGACCAACTGACAAAGTTTGAACCTAAAGCTGATGAAGGTGTGTTTGTTGGCTACTCTGCTATCTCCAAAGCCTACAGAGTATACAACAACAAAAGAAAGGTGATAGATGAATCTATAAATGTCACCTTTGAAGAGTCCAAGAATGCTTCCACCAAAGCTGTTCCTGAATCAGTTTCAGGAGAACTTAACTTTGATGATCTGATGCATTCAAACAATGAAGAGGACTCAAAAGCTTCCACTACACCCAGTGTGGAACCTGTTAATCATGATGGGCATAATGATGATTATGTCAATACATCATGTGTGAATAAGTGTACTGACTTAATTACAACTGCATGTCCTGAACCTATCAATGCTGATTTTCCTAGTTCTTCTGCTGATATGTTCAACAGTGGTCAGACATGTTCAACAAGTGAACAGGCTCAAGGCAACAGTGTGTCTGAAAATCTTGAGAACTGTTCAACAGGACCTGTTGAAGATGATAACAACTCAGGTGAATCATCATTGAAAAATGATCCAAAGTGGATCAGGTGTCACCCCAATGATCAAATAATTGGTGATATCAACAAAGGGATACAAACACGTTGGGACAGCTTAGGGAACTTCTGTATGTTCTCTAGCTTTGTTTCACTAATGGAGCCAAAGAAGGTTGATGAAGCACTAAAAGATGCCAATTGGATCACTGCCATGCAAGAAGAGCTCAATCAGTTTGAGAGAAACAATGTATGGAAGCTGGTTCCTGCTCCTAAAGGTAAAACCATAATTGGCACTAAATAGGTTTTCAGAAATAAGATGGATGAGCAAGGTCATGTCATTAGAAATAAGGCAAGACTGGTTGCTCTGGGCTACAGACAGGAGGAAGGAATTGATTATGATGAAACATTTGCTCCTGTGGCCAGGCTAGAAGCAATTAGTTTGTATCTAGCCTACGCTGCTCATAAGAGCATCAAGGTATTTCAAATGGATGTGAAGAGTGCATTTTTGAATGGGAAGCTGCAAGAAGAAGTTTATGTCAAGCAGCCTCCAGGTTTTGAAAATGAACAACATCCAGGTTTTGTCTATAAGTTGGACAAAGCTCTCTATGGTCTCAAACAAGCCCCTAGAGCCTGGTATGACACTCTTACTGAGTTCCTTATGAGCAATGGGTATTCCAGAGGTAAAGTGGATACTACATTGTTCATAAAGAAAGTGAAATCTGACATTATGCTTGTTCAAATTTATGTGGATGATATAATATTTGGTTCTACAAATGAGCAGTTGTGCAAGAATTTTTCATTACTCATGAAATCCAAGTATGAAATGAGTATGATGGGAGAACTTACTTTCTTTTTAGGATTACAGGTTAAACAAACCTCAACTGGAATTTTATAAATCAAAGAAAGTACACTTTAGATCTATTGAAAAAGTTCAAATTTGATCAAAGTTCTCCTATTAAAACCCCAATGGCAACCAATGTAAAATTGGATGCTGATGCCAGTGGCAAAGCTGTTTCAGTAACAGCTTACAGAAGCATGATTGGGAGCTTGCTATACTTAACTGCTAGTAGACCTGATATTATGTTTGCTACCTGTCTGTGTGCTAGGTTCCAAGCTGATCCAAAGGAATCTCACCTAGCTGCTGTTAAAAGAATCTTCAGATACCTGAAGGGTACACCAGGTTTGGGTCTTTGGTATCCCAAAGACTCCAGCCTTGAACTAACAGGTTATTCAGATTCTGATTTTGCAGGTTGCAGGCTAGACAGGAAAAGCACAACAGGTGGATGTCAACTCCTTGGTGGTAAGTTGATAAGTTGGTGTAGCAAGAAGCAGAACTCTGTGTCTACTTCTACTGCTGAAGCTGAGTACATTGCTGCTGGAAGCTGTTGTGGACAGATTCTGTGGATGCCGCATCAGCTTGAAGATTATGGTCTTGTGTATAGGAAAATTCCTATTCTGTGTGATAACACAAGTGCCATATCCATTTCCAACAATCCAGTATTTCATTCTAGAACAAAGCATATTGAAGTCAGAAATCACTTCATCAGGGATCACATTCAGAAAGGTAATGTGCAGGTAAGTTTTATTTCCACAAATGAACAGCTTGCAGACATTTTCACCAAACCTCTGGATGAAACAAGGTTTAATTACCTTGTCAGCAAGCTGGGCATGTTAAACAAGAGTGACTAAGTGTTTCTCAAAGGTCTAAGAATTTGTGTGTTTCACACTGCTCAAGTTTCTCTGAACAGCTTAGACAGAACAGGTTTTACATGTTCTGTACTTAGTCATTTGTCTGAAAAACTTGAACAGCTTGAGCACACAACAGGCTGAACAAAAACAGTTTACTCATCCAGCCTGATCTGATGGTCCAATCTTCACCCTGTTCACTCCTTCACACTGTCTTACAAGCCATTGTCTTGTAACCTGTTCAACTATTGAACACAACCTGTTCTTACAAAAGAGAGCAGGCTGAAGGCGCAGTTTGAGGAATGAACAGCTTGAAGACTGAACAGCTTGTGATGACCCGGCTCATCATAGGTTTGACCAACAGCTTAGAACAAAAATTTTAATTACCTTTCTTCAAACTTAAGTTACTTAATTAATGTTTTATTTAACTTAATTACTGCGGATAATGTGGGTTACGTGTGTTAGTGATTAAAAAGGACTCAAGTGGTCTGACAAACGGTCTGACATGGACAACCGTTCCGTTTTCCGTTAACGACTTTTTCAAATCAAACCGCCCAAAACTTTCTCTCTCATACACACTTACATTCAAATCCTATAAATACCTAACTACTGTTTCATCTTCGTCTTCCTCATCATTTCCAGAAATCCTCAAGAACCCTAAAAATCGACTAAGTGTCTTTTGCTTCTCCAAACCTCAAAACTTCCCAAATGGCTCACAGACCCAATCCCTTTCTTCCAGTGTTCGTTGGTGATGATGTTGTCAAACACTCATCAGTCACTACAATGCTGACCCTTAAACCCACAAACTACATTGCCAACCTTACAATCCCCAAAAACTATGTGGGGAAAGGTTACGATCAAATGGTGGAGTTTCTGCAAGTTCATCCGTTGAACTATGCCATGACTGCTACTCCTGGTGTCCTGTACCAGGAGATGGTGTACGAGTTCTGGTACACTTGTGCCTACAACCCCAACACCAAAGTCATCAAGGGGACTATCCTCAATGGGACTCAGACCATTGAGATTACTGCTGATCTTCTCAGGGAGGTTCTTCATCTGCCTGTTGCTGAGTCATATGATATGCCCCAGCCTGAAAACGAGCAAATGGGAAATTTGCTACGCTTCTGTGGTGTAGCAGAACCCAAAATTGGAGCAACGTTGTACAGGAAGGATTTGTCTCCTACCTCCAGCTTTCTGTTTGCTTCTGTGATGATGAGCTTCAACAGCAAAGTTGGTTCATTTGACCAACTGAGCAGAGATGAAGTCCCAATAGTCCTACAGCTAGTGGATGGGACTACCATTGATATGGCTAAGTGGATCTTTCTGAACTTGAGGAACCTGGTGCAGCAAGAGCCAAGACCAGCTGCTGTCCGATATCCCAGGTTTCTGAGCCTCATCTTCAAGCATCACTGTGGTGAGCATCTATACAACTCTCAGCCTTTACTTAAGTCTGATGCATTCCCTGTCATAGGGAATAGAGTTTTCTATACTCATGTACTACCAAATGAACCTCCTCTATCCACACCAATGAGGAGGTTGTTAGGATTGGTGGAAGGACCCTCTGCTGTGAGGGTGGATCCAGAAGCTGCTGCTCCCACAAGAAAATCCAAAGCCAGGTCCAAACTTGTTAAGAGGACCCTGGCATCTGCTGAAGCTGGGCCTGTGAAAAAGAAGGCCAAAACAGCTCGGACTGAGTCTGAACCTTTAGCCTCTGTGGCTGAGGGGGAGCAGACTCCTCACCCTGGTTCATTTGTTGAACCTCAAGCCTCTGTGGCTGGTGCCTTTGTGGCACCTGAGACTATGGAACAGGCCAACCCACCTGTTTCTGACTCAGTCTCAAAACCTGTCCAGTCTGAACCCCTCATCACCTCTCCCCAATCACCCACTTCATCCATCCTCTACCAAAGAAAATCCATCTCCAAAAATAAAACAGCCAAAACAACTACCTCCTCTGTTCCCTCCCAACAGGGTTCAGTTGTAAAAGAAGCAACCCCTGCTTCCTCTCCTATATTGGGAGAAGGTTCAGCCCAATTGGAGCA
Organism: Centrapalus pauciflorus; assembly: GCA_020465985.1. Lineage (NCBI taxonomy): Eukaryota > Viridiplantae > Streptophyta > Magnoliopsida > Asterales > Asteraceae > Centrapalus > Centrapalus pauciflorus. The sequence continues at coordinate 21,005 of JAANYP010003930.1, read as the reverse complement.
TGCTTCACTCCAATCTGAGTCTACCCAGAGTCAGCCTAGACCCTCTGGTTCCTCCCAAAAGGAACCAGTTGTACAAACGGAGATAGCCACATCAACTATCCTGGCCTACCAACAGGCTGAGGATATTGAAAGACAGGAGTCCTCTCCACTCCATACTGAGTCCACACTGTCCCCCACTCAAATCTCCTCACACCCTGAGTCTGCACGAGGTGCACACGCTGCTGGTACAGACCAATCAGCAGCTCAGCCTCAAACTTCTGCTCCCCATGATACAGCTGTTCTACCCCAAACAGCTGCTGAAGGACCAACAACCCAAGCTGATGAACCTCAGGGATCACACCATCCCTCTGGTGAGGCTGCTCCCTCCATGCAAACTCCATCAGCAGGTTTCACCACTGCTGATGTTGAAATGCATATCCTATCTCCCAATGATGAGGTGCTTTTAAACCAAGGCACTGCAGAGGGAACAACCACTGGTCTTCATGAGGATGTTGCAGCACAAGCAGCATCTGAAAGGCCCTCAACACCAACCCCTTCTCCTGGTGATGCAGCTACAGCCGCTGCTGAAGGACCCTTTGACCCCTCCAAGCTGGGCCATATTACTTTTGCCCAGGCTATGGAGCTTCTTTCAAAAGTTTCTCTTCCCTCTCCATCACATCCCCCTACACCAGCCTCATCATCATCTTCTCCATCTACCCAATCTAAACAGTCAACCCATACACCTCCATCTCCCAAAAACCTGCCTTTGAAGGATCAGCTTTCCTTGCTGACCAACAAAGTTGGTTCTTTGGAAACTACCATGACCTCTCTACCCTCTCTTATTTCAGACTCTGTGTCTGAACAGCTTAAGGGGCTCTTTGATTCGTTCAAAGACTCCTTCCATGCTACTCCACAAACAGATAATTCTCCACAGCTGATAGAACTCACTGCACAGCTGCAAACAGTGTCCAACTCCCTCTCCTCCATTCTTTCACTACAACAGGACTCTGAGTCCTCAATGACAGCCATTTCCCAACAGCTGTCATCTCTCCTCACCTCTTGCAATTCTACCCTTCCTGCTACTCTGGCTAGCTTGACCACTCTAATTGGCTCCCTATCTAATTCTATGTCATCAAACCTTGCTGATGTGCAAGATTCTCTCGAATTACATCTTGCACAGCTTCAAAGTTTGCTGTTCACAGCGTCTGATAGGGAAAACATTGTTAAGCTGACCTCCCTCGCTGATACACAATCCTCTTCTCTTCAAACCTGTCTTTCCCAGCTTGCAGAGGTTAAGGACAACTTGGCTTTCTTAGTGACTAGCCTTGTTGGCCCCAGGCGTGCTGCCAAAACTGCTGGCAAGCCTAATGACTTTGTGTCTTCAGGCAGACCGGGTGTTGAAGGTGCTGGTCCATCTCCTTCAAAGGGGGAGAAGTCGTCTGCCTCTAAGACCAAGTCTAAGGGGGAGAAAACTTCCACTCCTAAGGAGAAACCAGTGCCTGCAGCACAAACTGGTCATCCAGCAGGAATCTCTGCAACAGGTACAGTAGAGGGTGCTTCTCATGCTGCTCAGTCTACTCAGGTTGAATCTCCAATTCCTGCTCAGTCTAAGGGGGAGGAATCCATTCCTGAGGGCAGGCCAAGCAGCAGAAAAAGGCATCTGATCCTAGAGGAAGAAGAAGAAGAGGAGGAAAGTCCTCAAGCTGCTACCACTACAGCAGCTAAAGGAAAAGAAATAGCAGAAGAGGATCCCATACAGCAGAAACAAGCAGAAATCCAATTTCACAAAGCCAGGGCCAAAGAAATGGGTCTTCCTATGCACAAGTACTTTGAGTTTAGAGAAGAACAGCTTCAAGCCCTGGAAGTGCTTAGAAAAGAAGAAGAATCTGCCAAAGCTGCCAAATCATTTGCACTTCAAGAAGCAAAGAAAATTAAAATGTCTACTCTGGAAGTGCAAAAGAAAATATTGGAAGCTGCTAAGGGATCAGCAGTGAAGAAGGAAGCAGAGAAAGAAAAAGGTACTCTGGTCTAAGTGACCAAGCCTAAAGTGCCTCATGCAAGAGTTCAGTACCATTCTGACAACCTAGCAAAGAAAAAATTTCAAGATGTTGCTGAAAGAAGGCTTGCCAAGGAAGCAATTGTCAAAGCTGTCCCTATATCAAGAAAAGGCAGTCAGTGGATGTTGGAAATAACAAGGATGGGTGCAGCAGGCCCTGAATTGGAAACATATGACTACACTGACGTAGCACAGATGGGGTACAGAGAATGGATTGAATTGGCAGTTGCCCTGAGTGAGTCAAAGTCAGAAACGGCTAAGACAATCAGGGCATATGTCAAGAAACTGATGGAGAGAGTAAAGAACCTTGGCCTGATTTCCAAAGAAGCAAGTGAAGGTGTCTTGGTGACACATCCAAAAATTAAGGCCAGGAGGACAAGGAAGGACACTGAAATGGAACTACTCCTTACACTGATTGAACAAGGCGATTATGCCATTGAAATGAAAGGAGTTGATCATAGCCTGCCTAGTGGAATAGAGTTTGAAGATGGCAAGATCATTGAAGAGCCTGAGCTGGGGGCTTTTTTTGTAGATCCCTTAACTCAGAAGAAATGCTTTCAAAGAGCTTCAGATCTATACAAAGTTGATCTAAGACAACTTGTGGCCTTCAGACTTGCAGTTTCATTCAGGCAGTCTAGTAAGTGGAGAGCAGCCATCTGGGATCAGTTCAGAGGCTTCTTTGAGAGAGGAGAACTTGAGGATCCCAAGTTCATGATTATAAGAAGTGAAATTCAAGAGCTTGAGGATACCAGAGAGCAACTTGAAAAGATGTTTGAAGGTGCCCCTCCAGTGTAATGAAGTCCATCTGCCATCTGGGCAGGTGAAGAATGGAAGCCGTCCATCAGTTGGACAGGCTTACCATTTTCTGCTCCCAACAAAAACAGTCCAATGTACATTAGTTGTACTCTATTTTACATATGTTGTAATTTCCTTTTACATTAGTTGTAATATACATCAGTACATTAGTTGTACTTTTGTAAAAACATGTGTTGTTCTAATGTAATAAAAAATCAGTGTATATATAAACTGATCTTTTACTTTATGTTGATGTTGTAATTCTATTTCAACAAATGTATTGTAAGAATATATAGTGATTTTTGACAAGACCAGCTTAGACTGGTTATTGCAAATAGGGGGAGATTGTTAGGCTCAAAAAGGCCTCAGTCAAACCTGCTCTGAATCTGAGGGGGAGATTATTAATCAAACCTGTTGATGCACTTGATGGGTAAAAGTTAAGGCCTGTTTATGCCTCAAAAATTCCTAGAAAGTGATTTGCAATATCAGTCCAAAGCTATTCTATATGTTGCATGTGTTGCAACTAAGACAGTTTGTCCAAGCTGCTCTGTCTGCTGAACAGGCTGGACATAAACTGTCTACGCTGCTCTACACTGGTGAGCAGCTTGGGCATCTTACAAGTGTTCTGTTCTTTGTGAACAGAACATGTTCTTTGTGAACAGGCTAAACACTTTATGGAATGTGTTTCCAAGTCCTCATGTATTGTTTTTGACTACAAGATCAGTTTACAAAGTCGAAGACAAAGTGGAAATCAGAACTGCTCAGCCTGCCCAAGCTGTTCTGTTACATGAAGACAAAAGGTTATTTGAAAAAGGGTGACAGACGTTTTTCTTATATCAAAATAGGCCTTTACAAGGAAGAAAGATGCAAAGTTGACATTCCTTATTTAGTTAAAGGCAATGCAACAGTAGACAAAGTGAAAAGACAAAAGGTCTGCACACAAGAAGACAAGTCTGCTTTTCAGAAAGTGCAGAAAAGGTTATGTTGTCTTTTCAACAAGACTTCTCCTTTTTCATTTCGTCCAATGAAGAAACTTCTCTTAGATCCTCTGAATGAGTATAAAAGGAAGCTTCTAAGGTCAGAAAGATTAAGCCAAAAAGCTAATTGCTGAAGCTAAGAGTGAACGTGCAAGTGTGTTTTTCATGCATGCAAGCCTGCCTGTGTAATACAGTTTCTTTGTGTTTAAGCTGTTCTACATAAGTTGTTCCTCTAAGTCTTGTAAACACAGTGAGTGCTTCTTAGTGAGTGTATTCATTGTAATCTAGTTTGAGTCTGTCTTAGACTAGTGAACATACTGTTGTATCTGTCATCTCAGCTTGAACCTTTCCGCATTCAAGCTTGTTTGTAATTAACAATTTGTTGATAATACATACAAACATTGAGAAAATAGTGTGTAGTTTTTAAATAGCTGTATTCACCCCCCTCTACATCTTAAAGCTATATACTTTGGGAACCTCTCGGGACCTACACTCTCTCTATCTCACGGTTCAACCAAAGTTTCAACAAGAGAATTGTAAATTTTTGCATTCAATTGATGAATTAAAGCCAAAGGAAGTTACAAACATCATCAAGGATCATCATTTAACAAGAATTCAAGGTAATATTTAAGTTTGATTCGAAATTTAGAGAATTTGTTTCGGTTTTGTTAAAAACCGAAACCAAAGAATTTAAATTATGAAATTGTTGTTGCATGCATAGATTTCTAGTAGATTATGATGAATCTAAGTAAATAGAACTCATAGAAATAAAAATCAGTGATTAATTCATTTAAATATGTTCAAAATCTGGAATTTTGAGTAAAAATGTGTTCTTGGAAAAATATTAATATTTTGAATGATTATGAACAAATTATGATGTTATTGTTAGAGAAAATAGTATAAAAACAACCCAAATATGATAATAAATCAAAATATTAAGTTGCATGTCAAATATAAATGAGTTTAGTAAAAATTGATAAAAATCCGTATGAATACAAGTATGAACATGAAGAACAAATTCTGGAAATTTATGAACATGAAGGATCCGAATTCGGTTAGGTCCGAATTCGGATGAAAGTCCACTTCGGATAAAACCGTTTTCGGATGGAGCCCATTTCGGACCCTATATCTCGGATGATCCCAATTCGGTCCTAGCATCTTAATTCGGATGAAATGATAATTCGGACTTGTCCCAGTTCGGGTGTCTACTTCGGATGATGTCAATTTCGGATGGTTTCTTTTCGGTTTTGATCCTAATTCGGATGATCATTAGGACCGAATCCGGATGATCCATTTCGGATAGATCCGAACCCGGATGGTCCGAATCCGGAGGATCCGAATTCGGGTGATCCGAAACCAATTATTATATTTTGATATTTTAGTTAAATAAATGATTATATAAATATATATTGTTATATATATAGAGAACCTTTGGAGAATTTAATGAAATAAAGAATACGAACAAACAAAAGATTGATGAATTATAAGTTATCAGAATCAGATAAAATAAAGATTTTAAAAGACTAAAAGATGATGAGACTGACATGATATTATCATGATAATTCTGGACAGGTTCAGTGAAATTCTGAACATAGATACAAAGATTTAAAGACTTAAAAGCGGGTCAAAGACTTGATTTACAGAGAACAGATTGACAAATTGTTGATGCTAGTTTGATTGACATTCATATTATCTGTAACAACTGGCCTAAAAATAAGGTATGAAACTCAAAAAAATTAAACTAATATAAAACTTGAATAATGAAGTAATAAACCCGAATGAAATTATATGAATCTCGAATCATATAATCAATAAACTCGAATGGTGTTGTATGAATCTCGATGAAAGAAGTAATAAACTCGAATAATGATATAATGAAACTCGATTAGTAAAGATCTAAACTCGAATAACACTTTGATGAAACTCGAATAAAGAGATAATTTTCTCGGATGAGGCAGTATAAAACTCGAACAATGAAGATACAAATCTCGATTTCTAAGGGATGAAACTCGAACAAAGAAACATAAAACTCGAATAAAACCACATAAAACTCGAACAGTTAAACAAAGAAATTCGATTAAAGAAGCAAGAAACTCGGGCAATGTTGTATGAAACTCGACTATAGCTATATAATACTCGAATGACAAAGGCATAAAACTCGATCAAAGTGTGATAAAACTCGGGCATAATGTTATAAAACTCGATTGACACTGCAACAAACTCGATTCACACTTGAATCGAGTTTAACATTCCAGAAAAATTTTCTAAGTACGTATATATATGCAGTAATAATAAATGCTGCCACCTCTTTTGCACGCCTTTTTGTACTTTTATTAATATAAAAATTGAAAAGTCATACTACTTATCACTCTAAAAAGTAAGTTGTCCTTTAAAGGACAACTAGCTTGTACTTTTGTATTATTATATTAATAAACTCCATGCAACATACACTCATTAAAATCGGCCACACTATTTTGTCCAACACTCAACCGATTTACCTTTTTACTTTTCATCATTTCACTAAATATTAATTAATTTATCATTATTTTTTTTATAACCCTTTTTCTTCTATAAATAGAAGACAAAACCCATTTCACAAAAACACACCAACATACATATTCTCTCAAAGAAAGAAAAATCGGCCAACCATATCGATTTCAAGTGTTCTTCCACTTTTGTAAGTTTTTCTTATTTACTTTATTTTCCACCTTAAAAATTTATAAAAAGATGAAAAAAAAAATAAATATATTTACAAAAATTTACAACTCGGTTTTCATAATACTCGTAAAATCATCATGCCAAAATTTTATATATATGCTCTATTTTCATGCACATGCACATACTCATAGATACATATATATTTATGAATATATGTATATATATATATATATATATATATATATATATATATATATATATATATATATATATATATATATATATATATATATATATATATATATGTACATATATACGTGGGTATGCATGCATGCAAACCATTTTAGAAATAAATATCCATAAATCGATATTCACGTATAAAATCCCACAAAATTATTCATACATCACAAGTACATAAAAATAATTACGAAGTACTCAAACACGTATTATGATGATATTGACCCGAACTCGTAAAAATATTAGGACGAGTCTCAACTATACAATCAAGTGTTCAACTCAGATCCAAAAATATCATCAAAAATCAACAAGGTGAGTCTTCATAGTCCCATTTTTCCATTATTATGTTTTGGGATGAAATACATGCTTCGTTTTTATATGGACACAAAAACTTCTCGATTCTATTATGTATTACATATGTGATTTCCGCCCTTATATCATGAAATCGTTAGTTGCATTTGTTTGCAAGCGCGAATATATTGTGGATAGATCTATTGGGAGTCATGTCCCCCACTCGGGTTAGTGGTTTAGCTAACTGCGGGTGCATATATATTCAACACACGGTATTACGTATGGGAATACTGCTCGGGGCAAACTCATTCTAATTAAGTTTCGGTGACATGATGGTTTATGTAATACATCTCATGGAATTTATGATTTTATAAATTCAACTCATCTGATATGTCCATACAACTGGTCTTTTCGCGTAAACCTATGAACTCACCAACAATTTTTGTTGACGTATTTTAGTATGTATTTTCAGGTAATTAAGGCAAGTGTGCCTTCGGATACACTAACTTTCAAGCTTCCGCATTTCATGGAGTCGCATGCATATTTCGAAATTAACGGAGATTTGACTGCATTATTTTTGGACGCATTAATTATGTATTAGAATCTCTGTATTACGCGAACTTCATTTCTTTCATTTTGTAAAACGTTATTACATTCTTAAATTTTAATGATGTATTATTTCGAAAACGTCCATATAGTGGTCGTTCGTTATAATTATGGTTACGCTTCCGCACTCGTCACGTCTCGCTGCCAACCAAGGTAGCAGGGTGTGACAGATTGGTATCAGAGCCATAGTTATAGTGAACTAGGTTGCATTAGTACCCTAGACTATAACTGCACATAAAAATTTCTGATTTTAAGAATGTTTTTGTAACTAACTAAAAGATTACAAATGAACCTTGTTAGCAGAAACCATGAACCATCCAGAAATTATCATTCTATCTGACTCAGAGGAGGAATACACTCCCGCAAGTCCCACGGCCACGGAAGTCTTTCCAGATGAAGAAACCTCGGAGGAGGAGGACCCCTCGGAAGATCCGATGGAGGAATCCGAAGAAGAGCCGATGGAGGAAGAGGATCCCTCACCACCGACGGTCCCCGCTCGCGTCCCATATCACCCGGCCGAACCATCATATAAGCCGTATAGGCCTTATCCTAACGGCCCAAAGATGTTGTACACACCCCGGAAACGGGTAAACATACCAAGAAGGGAGACTATTCCTGTTCCGACTCCCCAGCCCAATCCCCCGACACCACACCGACGGGTAGACGCCCGGCGATGGACCTGGATACCGGAGACCCTCCGCGAATGGAGGCAGATGGTGGGAGTTCCTCCAAACTTCGAGATCGGAGGACCATCCTCCGCACCTGTCTCATCGCTCACCCAAGAGCTTGCCGATCAGACCATACCACTTTTGATCGCAAGGTCTACCAGGCATGACCACCAGATTCGGTCACTTAACCTGGATATCGGGGAGATGACCGCTCGTTTAGAGCTGGAGGAGTTGCAGAACTCCAACATATAGTGGGCCAATCAGCATGCCCTTGCTATACAGCAGGACGGACTGAATGAGCTCCGGCAGCAACTAGCCGAGAGCCAAGCCCGGATCGAAGAGCTAACGCAGCGCCTCCACTCAATGGAAAAGGGAGAGACCCCTGATCACTCCCACACCTAGTACTTTTCCATTTCCGTTGTATTGGTAGGAAAAATATCGTGTAATAGCGTAGGATAAAATTTTCGGGTAATAACCCGCCCCCAATGTAAGAAAAAAAATTTCGAATGATTAATGAAAATTCCCAAGATATTTATGAGATTGTAATTGATGATTATAGTATTATGCTGCATCTTTAAGATTCAACTTCTTACACTATGATTCTCTTTAAACTTCAAGTTAATGCTGCCAAAACGAGCAATGAATGCCGCTGACATTGAAGAGCTTGTTGCACAAAGGGGGCTGCTGCCATAGCTACCTACGAGGCAAACCGCAATAGCACAGCCAATGGGGATGGTGGTGCCAGTCGCACCACGGGAGGAACTGAAACTCACACGAAAGGTTGTGGGATTAAAGGGTTTTTAAGTTGCAAACCCCGGTATTTCAATGGAACCGAAGGAGCAGTCGGTTTGATCCGTTGGTTTGAAAAGTTAGAATCCGTATATCGTGTCAGCGGGTGCGCTGAAGGAGACAAGGTGAAATTTGCTACTCACACCTTGCAAGATAGCGCGCTCACATGGTGGAATTCCTACGTCCAGTCTATAGGTATTGACGAAGCCTACCAGCTCACGTGGTCCACGTTGAAACAGATGATGACGGATGAGTACTGTCCGAGAAACGAACTCCAGAAAATGGAATCGGAGTTCTGGAATCTATCAATGAAAGGAACGGACATTGCAGGATATACCAACCGATTCCATGAACTAAGTATCCTATGTCCGCAAATGGTAACTCCGGAATACAAGAAGATTGAACGCTATATTTGGGGACTCGCTCCTCAAATACAAGGAAACGTTACAGCCTCCAACCCATCCACCATACAGGACGCCATCAGAATGGCCAACAATCTTATGGACCAAGTATCCCGGAGGAACGAAGCCAAAGCCGGGGAACACAAGAGAAAGTGGGAAGAAAAGACCGGGAAGAACGCAGGTTCACAGTCCAAGAAGCCCGAGACCATTAAAGCTTATGTAGCAGGAGTTGAGCCAAGGAGGGGCTATACCGGTACCAAGCCTTTTTGCACCAAATGGACCTTCCACCACAACCCTGGCCCCTGTCCAACCCAATGCGGAAAATGCAAACGTTTGGGCCATATGGCCAAAGATTGTAGATCCGGAGCCCCGGGTGCCAGTGGTAGCAACCCGAGGGGCTGTTTCGAATGTGGCGCAACTGGACACATCAAGAGTGAATGTCCGAAATTGAGGAACGAAGGAGGAGCTCATGGGAGAGCATTTGTGTTGGGAGCAGGAGACGCTCGTCAGGACCCCCACGTGGTATCAGGTACGTTTCTCCTAAACGATATTTACGCTTACGTACTCTTTGATACTGGGGCTGATAGGAGCTTTATATCTGATAAGTTTAGCCAGCAGTTGAATGTTTCTACTCTTCCCTTAGACAACTCATATACAATAGAACTGGCGGATGGCAAAATAATAAAGGCAAGTAGTATCATTAAGGAATGCACACTAAAGCTAGCAGATCACTCCTTTAAGATAGACTTAATGCCTATAGAACTCGGAAGTTTTGATGTGGTGATTGGTATGGACTGGTTGTCACATAACCAGGCTGAGATTTTGTGTGGTAAGAAAGTGGTGCGAATACCACTCAGTAAGAAGAAAGTCCTCACGATCCAAGGGGAAAAGAAGAACCGACAATTGAATGTCATATCCGGCCTAAGAACATTAAAATGTCTTAGGAAGGGTTGTCATGCAGTGCTGGTCCAGATCGTAGAAAAAGAGTCGAAGGAAAAACGACTTGAAGATATTCCAGTAGTACGTGACTACCCGAAGGTATTCCCGGAAGACTTGCCTGGGCTTCCTCCAGCTAGGCAAGTAGAATTTCAAATCGACTTAGTGCCAGGAGCTGCACCGGTCGCAAGAGCCCCATATAGGCTCGCACCTTCTGAGATGCAAGAACTATCCAGTCAATTGCAAGAATTGATGGATAAAGGATTCATTCGACCAAGTTCCTCACCTTGGGGAGCTCCGGTTTTGTTCGTTAAAAAGAAAGACGGATCCTTCCGAATGTGCATAGACTACCGAGAGCTAAACAAGTTAACGGTAAAGAACCGCTACCCTCTCCCTAGGATTGATGACCTGTTCGACCAGCTACAGGGATCTAGCTTCTACTCAAAGATTGATCTGCGCTCCGGTTATCATCAAGTAAAAGTTCGGGAAGAAGATATCCCCAAGACGGCATTCAGAACTCGTTATGGACATTACGAATTCCAGGTGATGCCATTCGGTTTAACCAACGCACCAGCCGTATTTATGGACCTCATGAATCGGGTGTGTAAACCATATCTGGATAAATTTGTAATAGTGTTCATAGACGATATCCTAATCTATTCCAGAAGTAAAGAAGAGCATGAACAACATCTCAAGTTGATCTTGGAGTTGTTAGAGAAAGAGCAGCTATACGCCAAATTTTCAAAATGTGAATTTTGGTTGCGAGAAGTAAAATTCCTTGGGCATGTGATCAACAGTCAGGGAATTCAGGTCGACCCATCAAAGATCGAGGCCATAAAGAACTGGGCAATCCCAAGAACCCCCACAGAAGTCCGCCAATTCCTAGGACTTGCCGGTTATTATAGGCGATTCATTGAGAACTTCTCGAAGATAGCAGGTTCCTTAACGGAGTTGACCCGTAAGGATGTGAAATACGTCTGGGGTGAAGAGCAGGAAAAGGCGTTTCAGCTGCTTAAGCAGAGGTTGTGTAGTGCACCAATTCTGTCCCTACCCGAAGGGACTGAAAATTTTGTAGTCTACTGTGATGCCTCGCACAACGGACTAGGTTGTGTGCTCATGCAAAGGGACAAGGTCATCGCCTATGCATCACGACAGCTCAAGATTCACGAGATAAACTATACGACTCATGACCTGGAACTGGGAGCAGTGGTGTTTGCTCTCAAAATATGGAGGCACTATTTGTATGGAACCAAGTGCACGGTGTTCACGGACCATAAAAGCCTCCAGCATATTCTGAATCAGAAAGAGTTAAATATGAGGCAACGACGTTGGGTGGAACTTCTTAGCGACTATGACTGCGAGATTCGCTACCATCCAGGAAAAGCAAATGTCGTAGCTGACGCCCTAAGCCGAAAGGAACGGGTTAAGCCATTGAGAGTCCGAGCTTTGGTCATGACTATACAGTCAAACCTAAACCCTCAAGTCCGAGAGGCACAAGAAGAGGCAGTCAAGGAGGGTAATCTGCTGAATGAAGCATTGAGAGGCATGGATAAGCAGTTTGAAATTAAGTCAGATGGATGCCGATACTTCATGGGCAGAATTTGGTTACCGAAGTTTGGAGGCGTAAGGAAACTGGTCATGGATGAAGGGCACAAAACAAGATATGCTATTCATCCAGGGTCGGACAAGATGTATCACGATTTGAAGGGATCATACTGGTGGCCAAACATGAAGGCTGACATTGCTACTTATGTCAGCAAGTGCTTAACATGATTAAAAGTTAAGGCTGAGCATCAAAGGCCGTCAGGATTGCTAGTCCAGCCAGAGATACCCCAATGGAAGTGGGAAAATATCACCATGGATTTTATCACCAAGTTGCCAAAGACTTCTGGAGGTTATGACACCATCTGGGTGATCGTGGATCGGCTGACCAAGAACGCACACTTCCTACCAATCAAGGAGACTGACAAGATGGATAAGTTAACACGAACCTATCTTAAGGAGGTCGTCTCAAGGCATGGGGTGCCAGTATCCATTATATCAGACAGAGACAGCCGATTTACGTCAAGGTTCTGGCAATCATTGCAAGAAGCACTAGGAACGCGTCTGGATATGAGTACAGCCTATCACCCGCAATCGGACGGTCAGAGTGAAAGAACGATTCAAACATTGGAAGATATGCTAAGGGCATGTGTCATCGACTTTGGAAAAAGTTGGGACAGACACCTGCCATTAGTTGAGTTTTCTTATAACAACAGTTATCACTCGAGCATTAAGACCGCCCCATTCGAGGCACTCTATGGACGAAAGTGTCGATCACCTCTTTGTTGGGCTGAAGTAGGGGATAGTCAGATTACTGGACCTGAGATCATCCAGGAAACTACAGAGAAGATAGCCCAGATTCGGAACCGATTGAAGATTGCGCGGGATCGACAGAAGAGTTATGCAGACATCCGACGGAAGGATTTGGAATTCCAAGAGGGAGATCAAGTGATGCTGAAAGTCTCGCCTTGGAAAGGCGTAATCCGTTTTGGAAAACGAGGAAAACTCAATCCTCGTTATATCGGACCATTCAAAATCACCAGAAGAATTGGCCCGGTAGCTTACCGACTCGATCTACCCCCAGAGCTTAGTAACGTTCATAATACCTTCCACGTATCCAATCTTAAGAAATGTCTGGCGGATGAATCACTCGTGATACCCATGGACGAGCTGGAGATAGACGATAAGTTGAATTTCATTGAGCAACCGGTGGAAATAATGGACCGAGAAGTCAAGAAACTCAAGCACAGTCGAATTCCAATAATGATGGACCTCTAAACGAGGTCCTGAGTTTACTTGGGAACGCGAAGATCAATTCCGAGAGAAGTACTCCCAGCTGTTCTCAAAAGTCCAAGCAGAGGAGAACACGAGCTAATTTCGGGACGAAATTCCTTCAACAGGGGGAGACTGTAACAACTGGCCTAAAAATAAGGTATGAAACTCAAAAAAATTAAACTAATATAAAACTCGAATAATGAAGTAATAAACCCGAATGAAATTATATGAATCTCGAATCATATAATCAATAAACTCGAATGGTGTTGTATGAATCTCGATGAAAGAAGTAATAAACTCGAATAATGATATAATGAAACTCGATTAGTAAAGATCTAAACTCGAATAACACTTTGATGAAACTCGAATAAAGAGATAATTTTCTCGGATGAGGCAGTATAAAACTCGAACAATGAAGATACAAATCTCGATTTCTAAGGGATGAAACTCGAACAAAGAAACATAAAACTCGAATAAAACCACATAAAACTCGAACAGTTAAACAAAGAAACTCGATTAAAGAAGCAAGAAACTCGGGCAATGTTGTATGAAACTCGACTATAGCTATATAAAACTCGAATGACAAAGGCATAAAACTCGATCAAAGTGTGATAAAACTCGGGCATAATGTTATAAAACTCGATTGACACTGCAACAAACTCGATTCACACTTGAATCGAGTTTAACATTCCAGAAAAATTTTCTAAGTACGTATATATATGCAGTAATAATAAATGCTGCCACCTCTTTTGCACGCCTTTTTGTACTTTTATTAATATAAAAATTGAAAAGCCATACTACTTATCACTCTAAAAAGTAAGTTGTCCTTTAAAGGACAACTAGCTTGTACTTTTGTATTATTATATTAATAAACTCCATGCAACATACACTCATTAAAATCGGCCACACTATTTTGTCCAACACTCAACCGATTTACCTTTTTACTTTTCATCATTTCACTAAATATTAATTAGTTTATCATTATTTTTTTATAACCCTTTTTCTTCTATAAATAGAAGACAAAACCCATTTCACAAAAACACACCAACATACATATTCTCTCAAAGAAAGAAAAATCGGCCAACCATATCGATTTCAAGTGTTCTTCCACTTTTGTAAGTTTTTCTTATTTACTTTATTTTCCACCTTAAAAATTTATAAAAAGATGAAAAAAAAATTAAATATATTTACTAAAATTTACAACTCGGTTTTCATAATACTCGTAAAATCATCATGCCAAAATTTTATATATATGCTCTATTTTTATGCACATGCACATACTCATAGATACATATATATTTATGAATATATGTATATATATATATATATATATGTATACATATATACGTGAGTATGCATGCATGCAACAAATTATTTTTTTAGAAATAAATATCCATAAATCGATATTCACATATAAAATCCACAAAAAAAATTATTCATACATCACAAGTACATGAAAATAATTACGAAGTACTCAAACTCGTATTATGATAATATTGACCCGAACTCGTAAAAATATTAGGACGAGTCTCAACTATACAATCAAGTGTTCAACTCAGATCCAAAAATATCATCAAAAATCAACAAGGTGAGTCTTCATAGTCCCATTTTTTTCCGTTATTATGTTTTGGGATGAAATACATGCTTCGTTTTTATATGGACACAAAAACTTCTCGATTCTATTATGTATTACATATGTGATTTCCGCCCTTATATCATGAAATCGTTAGTTGCATTTGTTTGCAAGCGCGAATATATTGTGGATAGATCTATTGGGAGTCATGTCCCCCACTCGGGTTAGTGGTTTAGCTAACTGCGGGTGCATATATATTCAACACACGGTATTACGTATGGGAATACTGCTCGGGGCAAACTCATTCTAGTTAAGTTTCGGTGACATGATGGTTTATGTAATACATCTCATGGAATTTATGATTTTATAGATTCAACTCATCTGATATGTCCATACAACTGGTCTTTTCGCGTAAACCTATGAACTCACCAACAATTTTTGTTGACGTATTTTAGTATGTATTTTCAGGTAATTAAGGCAAGTGTGCCTTCGGATACACTAACTTTCAAGCTTCCGCATTTCATGGAGTCGCATGCATATTTCGAAATTAACGGAGATTTGACTGCATTATTTTTGGACGCATTAATTATGTATTAGAATCTCTGTATTACGCGAACTTCATTTCTTTCATTTTGTAAAACGTTATTACATTCTTAAAAATTTTAATGATGTATTATTTCGAAAACGTCCATATAGTGGTCGTTCGTTATAATTATGGTTACGCTTCCGCACTCGTCACGTCTCGCTGCCAACCAAGGTAGCAGGGTGTGACATTATCAGCTGGATTGTGACCTGTGCACGCCATGGTTGGGTGTTGCCCAGTGGATCATGATAGCTATTTGACTTATCATTTCATATGATATTGCTTTTACAGTTCACTTCAGATTTTGTTTTAAGATTATTGCTATCATGACATTGATTACGTATGCTTCATCATTGCATATACTTGACATATTGATTCAGCTTGATTAGCCCTATTGGTCTATTGTTCTAGACTTGGCTATTTTCACCAGTTCAAATGAACTTGGTAATGACCTCCGATGTTCCGCCATATTGACTTACTGGTAGCTAGCCCAGTATGTGGCTGATCCCCACGATTTAAGCGTGAGTGTGGCCTGAACATCATCCGACTCTATGATTTTTATGTCTCAATCATGAGGGTTGTAGCGGCAGCCAAGACATATCACGCTAGACTGATGATCCGCTTGACATTGCATGTTTTATTTGAAAATCTATATACTCACTAAGCTTTGCTTACAGTTGCTACATTATAATTTTTACAGGAAAAGATAAAGGAAAGTCACCTGCCGGACCTAGCTCTTAGGTCTATTAAAGATCAAGACAGAAGTTTCTATAGACCACTACACAACAAAACCTTTCGGTACTGATTGGAAGACAGCAAATGTTGTGGTTTTGGGTAGATTTGATATTATACTATGATGTAACGAATAGATTAGATGGTACCCTTTATAAGTTTAATTTAAAAATAGTAATCTGTATTAAACTTAAATCCTAATATAATTTGTACTGTAATTTATAATTCCGCAGTTAATTACCCTATCTTAGTAAGATTGATATCGTATTGCAATTTATGGGACCTAGACTCTGAGGACTGCCCCGGAAGGGGAGGTCTTCACAGGATGGTATCAGAGCCCATAGTTTGAGTGAATCAAGTATTACGTGAGTATACTTGGTCTCAAACTGAAGCAATACATATGTATCAATCATTTAGGTGGTTTGAACTGAGATAGGATGTACAGATTGTTAGGATGGGAAAAAGGGTACATAGATCTAAGTCTATAAACTGATAGTTAATTGATTTTAATTTTCAGCTAAGATGTCAGGATCAGGATCAGGTGACATACCAAACATGACCCCACAACAAATGTTTGAAATGATGCAACAACTTTTAGCCCAACATTCTGAACAACAAAATAAGACAATGCAAGAACAGTTTCAAGCCAGAGATGAGGCTGAAGCTAAAAGACGGGAAGATAAAAAGAATAAGCGAAAAGAAAAGCAATTCCAGACTAATGAATCTGATTCTGATAACACAAATCCTGAAACCCAAGTTACTCAGCCAAAAGGCTGCAAGTTTAAAGATTTTAAAGCCAACGGTGCCCTGAACTTTGAGGGTACAGTAAATCCAATTCAGGCGATGGATTGGATCAGCTATACCGAGGAGATCTTTAGAATCTCTGACTGTTTAGACTCCAAGAAAGTAAGCTATGCATCCGCTTTGTTCGTCGGTGCAGCTCGTGCTTGGTGGAAGACTCAGAGGAGTATGTATGGAGAGGAGGTGATTCAGACTTTGGAATGGGAGCAGTTTCTCGATATGTTTAACGCAAAGTATTGTCCAGTCGACCAGCGAGACAAGATGGAAGTCCAATTAGAGGAGTATGTATGGAGAGGAGGTGATTCAGACTTTGGAATGGGAGCAGTTTCTCGATATGTTTAACGCAAAGTATTGTCCAGTCGACCAGCGAGACAAGATGGAAGTCCAATTGATGCAACTGACTCAGGGAACAAAGACTGTTGATGAATACGAGCATGAATTCTCAAGGTTATGCGGCTATTCTTCGTATCAAGTAGCTACCGAGGAGAGAAAGATGAATAGATTTCGCGTAGGACTCAATCCTAAATATCGACATCCGATGAGCGCGATCAAATACAAATCTTACTTGGAAATGGTAGAAGCAGCTAGACAGATCGAGCGAGGTTATTTAGAATATGGTGATCAGCTTTATGCTTCAACAACTAACCCGACGAATCCATCTCCTCCGAAGAAACAAAGATTTGGCAGATTTTTCAAGACAAGTAAATCACAACCCCAGCAATCTCAACAGTATAGTTCGCATTCGAAAGCCCAAGCGTATTCACTAACGAACGAGCCGCGATTCTGCAAGAGATGCAGAAAGTCACACATGGGATTGTGCAACCCAGAGGATGTTACTTGTTTTCCGTGCAATATGATCGGTCATAGTAGTGAAGAGTGCCCACAGCAAGGACGTGGATGTGCTAAATGCAGGAAAAGAGGACATTTCATGTATCAGTGTCGCAGCGGGCAACGATATCAGTCGCAATCATCAGCAGGAGGTTCTACAGTGAAAACTTCAGCTGCAACTCCGCCAGCCAGGACACGTGCGTTTCAGATAACGGCCGAAGAAGCAAAGGAAACCCCTGATGTAGTTACGGGTATGTTTTTACTTAACTCCATTCTTGCCCGAGTATTATTTGATTCTGGCGCGAGTCGTTCCTTCATATCGACTTCTTTTGCATCAAGATTATCTAAGTCCCCATCGAAGCTTCCTGTTGTAATTGATATTGAGACAGCCAGTAACAACTATGTTATGGCTGATTCTGTCTACCAAAACTGTATTCTGCTCGTAAATAATATCGTATTCAACCTCGATCTTATACCGATTCCGTTAAAAGAGTTTGACGTTATCATCGGCATGGACTGGCTAACGAACAACGAGGCAACGATCGTATGCAACCGTCGGATCATCAGAATCAAGTCCTCAGACGGCCGAGTACTGGAGTTCAAGGGAGAGAAAAGAAAAGGTGCTCACTGCTTTATTTCTGTAGAGAAAGCTCACAAATGTTTGTCTAAGGGTCACGAATCGTATTTATGCTATGTCTCATCTGAATTTAACTCTGAAGCTCAAAAGAAATCCTTATCTGATATCCCGATCGTCTGTGAGTTCCCAGACGTTTTTCCTGATGATATTTCTGGAGTAACACCAGAACGTCAAGCCGAATTCGGCATTGACTTAGTTCCTGGTGCGGCTCCCATTGCAAAAGCTCCTTACAGACTTGCACCTGCAGAAATGCAGGAAATGTCAAAGCAATTGCAAGAGTTGTTGGAAAAGGGGTTTATCCGACCGAGTTCATCTCCGTGGGGTGCACCTGTCTTATTTGTCAAAAAGAAAGACGAAACTTTCCGTATGTGCATCGACTACCGTGAGTTGAACAAAGTCACAATAAAGAATAAATATCCTCTGCCCAGGATCGATGATCTGTTTGATCAGCTACAAGGAGCCAGCTACTTCTCGAAAATCGATCTTCGTTCTGGGTATCATCAATTAAAAGTCAGAGATGAGGATGTTCCAAAGACAGCCTTTCGAACAAGATACGGTCATTATGAATTTCTCGTGATGCCGTTTGGATTAACAAATGCACCAGCGGCGTTCATGGACCTCATGAATCGCGTGTGCAGACCGCTGCTGGATAAGTCAGTTATCGTATTCATAGACGATATTCTGATTTACTCCAAAACGGAGGCTGATCATGCTATTCATTTACGGCAATTGCTAGAGTTATTGAGAAAAGAAAGACTCTATGCAAAATTTTCTAAGTGCGAATTCTGGCTCAGACAGGTATAACTTTACATTGTCTTTAGCTATTCCTTAAGTGTTCTTTGATTGAACAAAACTTGAAATTCTACTTTGTTGCTTTTATAGATTCAATTCCTTGGCCATGTTGTTTCTGGCGAAGGTATTTCCGTCGATCCTTCTAAAGTCGAGGCCGTTCAAAAATGGCAAACGCCTCGCAATGCCTCTGAGATCCGAAGTTTCCTTGGATTGGCCGGTTATTATCGGCGATTCATAAAGGACTTCTCGAAGATTGCTGTGCCACTTACGATGTTGACACGAAAGAATACTCCTTTCGTTTGGGCTGATAAACAGCAAGAGGCATTCGAAATTCTAAAGCAAAAGCTCATTCAAGCGCCGATCCTAGCCTTACCAGAAGGCAATGATGATTTTGTCGTTTACAGCGATGCATCTGGTACTGGCTTAGGATGTGTTCTCATGCAAAGGGGAAAAGTAATTGCCTACGCTTCAAGGCAATTGAAAGACTACGAGAAAAGTGCACCAAATCATGATCTTGAGTTGGCTTCCGTTACCTTTGCTTTAAAATCTGGCGTCACTATCTTTATGGGACTCGGTGTCAGCTTTACACTGATCACAAAAGTCTCAAACATCTTTTTACTCAAAAGGATCTTAACATGAAACAGCGTCGGTCCTTGGAGCTTATCAAGGACTATGATTGCGAGATCCTATATCATCCCGGCAAAGCTAATGTTGTCGCGGATGCTTTGAGTAGAAAGGTTTATCCAGAAAAGTGCTGCTATGCCCTGACTCCGGTTATATTCTCTTCTGATCTTATTGAAGACATCAGAATTGCTCAAGCTGAAGCACTGAAAGAAGAGAATATTGATTCTGAAAATCTAAAAGGGCAATTACAATTTCTAACTCTGAATCATTTGGGACTTCACTGTCTCAAGGGAAACCGAATCTGGATTCCTAAGTATGGTTCAATTCGCAGCACTCTTCTATCTGAAGCTCATCAGTCCAAATTATCTGTTCATCCTGGCAGCTCAAATATGTACTTCGATCTGAAAGCTGACT
Organism: Centrapalus pauciflorus; assembly: GCA_020465985.1. Taxonomy (NCBI): domain Eukaryota; kingdom Viridiplantae; phylum Streptophyta; class Magnoliopsida; order Asterales; family Asteraceae; genus Centrapalus; species Centrapalus pauciflorus. The sequence continues at coordinate 811 of JAANYP010003930.1, read as the reverse complement.
ACTGGTGGCCAGGAATGAAGAAAGACATCGGTAAATGTGTTGAAAGCGGCAGAGTCTGTCAAATGGTAAAGGCAGAACATCAGAAACCCTTCGGGGATATGCAACCACTGCCAGTTCCTGAATGGAAGTGGGAGCATATAACCATGGACTTCGTCACTAAACTGTCAAAGACCAAGAGACAGCACGACTCCATCAGGGTGGTCGTGGACAGATTATCGAAGTCAGCTCACTTCATACCGATGAAAGAAACTTACTCTCTCGATAGATTGGCACAACTATACATTACTGAAATCATTACTCGTCACGGTGTGCCGAAATCTATCGTATCTGATCGTGATAGTCGTTTCACATCCAGATTCTGGCAAGCTCTACAAAACGGGATGGGTACTCGGATCTCTATGAGTACTGCTTATCATCCTAATGCAGATGGCCAGAGTGAGCGTACTATCCTAACTCTGGAAGATATGCTTCGTGCCTGCGTTCTTGATCTAGGTGGTAACTGGGATGACCACTTTCCGTTGATCGAATTCTCTTACAACAACAGTTATAATTCTACAATCAAGATGGCTCCTTTTGAAGCTTTATATGGAAGGAAGTGCAGAACTCCCACCTTTTGGCGCGAAACAGGTGAATCGCCAATAGCAGGACCTGCCCTTCTACAGTTGACTCATGAGAAGATTCAACTCATTAGAAGGAATATACTTGAAGCTCAAAGCAGGCAGAAGTCATATTATGACAATCGACACAGATCCATAAGCTTTGCAGTTAACGATTGGGTGATGCTGAAAGTCTCCCCAATGAAGAATGTGGT
>JAANYP010003929.1:0-76989 GCA_020465985.1 Centrapalus pauciflorus | reverse complement strand
TTAATTCTTTCTGATCAAAGATATGCCTCAGGCTCTTATGATCAGTAAACAACTGGCATTTAGTGCCGTACATGTAATGTCGCCAGATTTTTAACGCAAACGTGACAGCATCTAATTCCAAATCATGAGTCGGACGACTCTTTTCATAATCCTTTAACTGTCTCGATGCATACGCTATCACTTTTCCTCGTTGCATAAGCACGCAACCCAACCCATTTATTGATGCATCGCTATAAACGGCAAAATCTTCGTTTCCTTCCGGCAACGCAAGCACAGGAGCGTCAGTCAACCGACTTTTCAAAATTTGAAACGCCTCAATCTGTGGCTTTTCCCACACAAATTTCGCATTCTTACGAGTCAACGAAGTGAGTGGGACGGCTATTTTAGAGAAATCTTGGATGAATCGTCGATAATAGCCGGCCAATCCAAGGAAGCTACGAATTTCAGCAACATTTTCTCGGCGCTTCCCAACTTTTAATGGCCTCGATCTTGGAGGGATCCACAGAAACACCCTCACAAGATATAACATGCCCTAAAAATTGCACTTGTCGTAGCCAAAACTCGCACTTGGAGAATTTGGCATACAACTGTTCGCTTCGAAGAAGTTCGAGCAATTGTCTCAAATGAACTGCATGATCCTCCTCCGTCTTGGAATACACTAAGATATCGTCGATAAACACTATGACCGACTTGTCAAGCATTGGACGGCACACACGATTCATCAAATCCATAAAAGCTGCAGGAGCATTAGTGAGCCCAAAAGGCATCACTAAGAATTCATAGTGTCCATATCGGGTTCGAAACGCCGTTTTTGGCACATCTTCTTCACGTACCTTAAGTTGATGATAACCTGAACGAAGGTCTATTTTCGAGAAATAAGCAGCTCCTTGTAGTTGATCGAACAAGTCATCAATACGAGGCAAAGGATACTTATTCTTTATAGTCACCTTGTTCAATTCTCTATAATCTATGCACATTCGTAAGGTTCCATCTTTCTTTCGTACGAATAGAACTGGAGCACCCCAAGGCGAGGTACTCGGCTGAATGAACCCTTTCTCTAATAATTCTTCCAATTGTGCCATCATTTCCTTCATTTCCGAAGGTGCTAAACGATACGGGGCACGCGCAATTGGTGCAGCTCCCGGCACCAATTCAATCCGAAATTCTACGGATCGATCCGGTGGTAATCCCGGTAAGTCATCAGGAAACACGTCGGGATATTCATTAACCACTGGTACATCCTTGAGGTTTTTCCGTTCTTTCTTAGTATTCAACACACAAGCCAAGAAGCATTGACAACCTTTACTTAAATTTTTCCGAGCCTTAGCTACCGAAATCACTGCGGCTTCCCTTTTACGTCTATCCCCATACACAAATATTTCTTCGCCTTCCGGCGTGAACAAACGAACGATTCGTTTCGCACAAGCAATAGTGGCAAGATTATTGGTCAACCAATCCATGCCAACTATTACGTCAAATTCTTTCGTATCTATGGGGACAAGGTCGATATCAAAGTTATGTCCATCTAAGGTTAGCACACAGTCATGATATATTTGGGTGGCACAAACCGATTTCCCGCTTGCCACATCAACAGATAGAGGGAAAGGCATCAAAGAAGGTACAACATCTAACTTTCGTGCAAATGATTTAGAAACAAAAGACACACTTGCACCGGAATCAAATAATACTACAGCAGGTAATGAGTTCAGAAGAAAAGTACCGGTTACGACATCCGGCACATCTTGCGCCTCAGCAGCTGTAATCTGATAAACCCTGGCTTGAGGCTTGGGTGGATTCCCCTTTGATTGGGAGGAACCACCCACAAAATTAGGCTTTGCGACCGAGCCTTTACTTTCGGACGTCGCCAACCTCTTCTTCGGACAATTCCGAGCAAGGTGGCCCACCTGGCCGCATTCGTAACACGCATCGGTTCGCTTAGGACACGCAGGACGTATGTGTCCCTCTTCTCCACAACCATGGCACACAATGGGGGACAAACATTCCCCCCGATGAAGTTTCCCGCAACGGTTACACGTAGGCACCGAATTGGAAAACTGAGATTTGGACTGAAAGTTGTTGGAGCCAGCAGGCTTCTTTGAGTGCCTTGACGATTGGGAACGTGAACGGGAGTCCACGTTCTTCGAAAATGATTGTTGGGGTTGCTTAAACGTCCCCGACGAAGACTCAACCTTCGCTTTCTTTGATCCAGCCGCCTCTTGTTCCCTACGGAACAATTCATACTCTCGGAGTCGCGCATACTCCACAGCTTTTTCGAACGATTCGACGGCGCGAACAGTCACCATTTCGCGAATCTCACTCCGCAGTCCTTCCACAAAATAATCGGTCTTTTGCTTTTCATCAGCAATTACCGTCCCTACAAACATTGCTTTCGAGTTAAACTCGATCAGATAATCGTCCACTGACAACTCTCCTTGCTGAAACGTGAGAAAGTCTCTTTTTATCTTCTGTACCGCAACAGCCGGACAGAACTGCTTGTCGAACCTGGTCTTGAACTCTACCCAGGACATTTTCGCCGCAACATCTAAACCCATTATCTCGACCTCTGAATCCCACCACGTTAAAGCAGGACCAACAAATTGCGCAGTCGCGTACTGCACCTTTTTATCGTCGCTGACGTCAGTGACTCGGAATAACTTTTCGATTGCCTTGATCCAGTCCAAGGCCTCCACAGTAGTTGCCCGTCCATTGAACGCTGGAGGACGACAACCAATGAAATTCTTATACGACATTCCTCTTTTTGACTTAGAGGAGCCGTGCTTCCTTTCTTTATCCTTCTTAGGCCTTTCGGCCCTACTTCCACTCCCAGCGCCTTCAGTATTATCGTTACTTGCTTGCTCCCCCTCAGCATTATTTTTCTTTCCCTGAACATTCTGGGAAGCAAGTAGTTGGGTCATTAGCTCATTCTGCTGGCGATTTTGCTCCAGCATTTGAGCCATCATCTGCATCATTTGGTCCTCTCTGGACCCTCCACCAGTACGGAAACTGGATTCATTTTCGTAATCTGGAGACTGATCCCTGCCTCCCCCATCATTTGACTGTTCTACCTCCTGGTGTAGAACGCGATTCGACTGATTATCCGACATTGTCTGCAACCAACAGTTACAGGTCGGTTCAACACTTCTTTCACACCAAAGTGTGCACATGAAATTTATTTGTATGCATATGTATGTATATATATATAATTATGCTTACGTCAAGTCATAATCTTAAAAGTCTACCCAATATTATCTCATCCTAGGCCAAAGGTCAATTGTAATTGTTATAATATTGCCGCCTAGGTGGGTCAATAACAGCATCTGAAACCGTGCTCAGAGTAGAGTATCGTCGACTATACTCTGTCTATGAGCTCCAGCTCTGATACCAAATTGAAACACCCATACAACTAATACGAGTATTTCGATACCATTATACGTTAATTTATACAGAGTACTTGCGGAAGTACGATCAAATTAAAACTTTTGTAATTAATAATCATCATCGTGATTCCAAACACTTTGCATGTGACACAACAGAGTGTCGGGAATCACAGAGTAAGGTAATTGGGGTTACAAGATTAGTTATCAATTTAGTTACAAACGAATTAATAAACAGTGACTAATTCGCGTAAGTCCAAAAATGGAAGTCTGCTACTCCCGCCCCAATCATCTACCAAATGTTGAGCTCCTATCCGAGCTCCAAACGATATCTAACAACTTGGGCCAGCCGGGCCTTTGCCCTTAACAGATCCTGAAAAGAAACAACAACTATCGGGTAAACAACAAAGTTGTTTAGTGAGATTCTAGATTAAAGTACCATGCGATATATGAATGACGTCATGCAATGCCATGAATTCGACTAACAATTTTGGAGGCCAACTAATGGCTATCAGCTACCACATTACGGTTACCATACACAAGCTTACCGTACAATGGGTTTACAATCTACTGCTCGATTACCACACCACAGGCTTATCGATATGCAGTTTACAATGATGCCATACGATTACCACCACAGGCTTATCGTTTTACAGGCAATAATGGTTACCACACTCAGGCTTACCATTATGATTCCGCTGGGTTACCACACTCAGGCTTACCGTCTCGGCGGAGAGGTCAAACGAACGAGCAACAACTTATCAACCGAGTGATAAACAATAATTATGATGTATGCGATGGCAAAGCATGAAAATGACAATAATGATACGAAAGCAATAACATACAATTCATGATATGCATGCAAATACGTTAATACTAGAACTCACTGTGATACAAATTACGCTCTCGGCCTCAAAACCGAGTTACAATCGTCAATGTAAGAGTGATAGTCTTCACGTGACTTAACTCGTCAAAACCCCTACAAGTAGGTTCATAATATAATAATTATAAGTCTCACCGCTTACAATTTCTCAACTTTGGTCCGGACACATTAGTCGTAAGACCCAACAAATTTTTGGCCTTGACCTACATAATTATTTTGGTCTAAATACTCTTCAAAATTGGTATCATAATTTATTATGACAAAAGATCCCAAGGCTATTCAACATTTACAATTTCGGGCCAAAACAGGGATGAACTCGCCGAGTAAGGGGACCGAACTCGCCGAGTTCCCCATCCGAATTCGGATCAGCACCAACCGAATTTCGGATCACCCGAGTTCGGTTCATGGACCATCCGAACTTCGGTCCAGCATATCCGAAGTGTGGTCCGAATTGAGTACTCGGCACATCCGAATTTCGGACCAACCATCCGAATTTCGGATCCCAAGATATCCGAATCCTTTAACTTAGAACTTTTTCTTTCAAAATTTCAGACCTACTCGCCGAGTTCACCAAGGGAACTCGCCGAGTTCGTGCGCAGGTCTGCTATTCTGCCTTACGGATTTAATGCTCAAAACTACCAAACTTTTCTCACATTTATTATAAACGGTTTGGGGTCATCCCCAAACATATATATATCTTTTCTAAACTCATTTAAACTATCAAAAACACTATTTCATTCCTTTTGAATCATCAAGAGTTCATAAACTCCATTTTCGGGTTTTTGAGCTAAAACCCATCAAAATTCATAAAACTTGCATATTATGTTTAAAATGATGATTCTTACTATGTTTCACTATCATACTTCGAGATCTAACGATTTCTCCATAATATTCATAAAAACCCATTTGGGTTTCTCATCTTCTTCAAATGAAGATGGAGAGGAGAAGAACAAGTAAAAGATTTACATACATAAATGTGGTTACCTCTTGGATCTTTCAAAATCCACAAAAAGCTTCCACAAAAGTTTGATCTTGACTTCTTCTTCTTTTTCTCTCCTCTTTTCTTTCTATTTTGGCTTTTTGGAAGAAGATGAACACACACAAAATGTGTGTCTGCGTAGGTAAAAAAGCAAGGGAAAAGGAGGATATTTTCTCCTTTTCCTTTTCAACCCTTGACTTCCACATATTTACCAACCAAACCCTAGAATTATTTGAATTTCTTTTAAAGTCCTTTTACATATTCAAGACATATATTCATTTATGTGGAAATGATATTAAATTTAATATCTCGAATCGTATTTCCTTTCAATAAATATAAATTATCAATTATATAAAATTCGGGTCGTTACATTAATGCAGGCCTTTACACCGCAAATAAATTCAGTCGTTTCTTCACCTTAAATATTGTTCAACTCATAAATATTTAATTTGTAACCCCATCTCCAACTGATCGAGACCACTGATCAACCAATCTCATATATCCCCTTGAAAATTCATGTCAAATTTTATTAAGAACAAAATCCTAACTACACCGAAAGTAAATAAAAATTTGGTTCATAGATTTATATATAACCCTTAATAAATAAAATTCATGTAAAACTTTTATATCAACTAATTCAACCGATAGCACAACCAAATATTACATTACTAAAAATCTAAGCTTGATCCACAACTACAAAATATCATGTTTAACTGTTTAAATGGGTTTGATTTCTGGTTTCGATTCAGTGTGATCCAATATGTCTTGTTGAACACCTTACATCGCCTGCATGTATGTTATCCAATTGAGCATTTCTATAAGTTATATTCCAACGGATAGACCTTCTATTATTAGATTTTATTATTATATAAATGCTAAACATAACTAATTAATTGGATACATAATAATTAATATAATATGATAGCTTTTGCTTTTGCTTTTATCCAGAAAAGAAGAAGCATTTGTAAAAATATATATATATATATATTCTTTAGATTAATTAAATCCCAATTAATCTTAAGTTGGCTTTGTTTTCTTGTATGTACGTTATCCTGGTGGTACGTACAACGGGCTAGCTCTTTAATTGCCAGTAATGTATTTATAAGTACAAGTAGCTAAAAACAAACATACATATTTCTTTTCTTTTTAGTATTAATTATAACCAAACTTTAATTATATATAACGAGTTGTTTCCCATGTGTGCTCAAGTGGCCTATTTTTATATATATGTTGCTTTTGGTAGTGTTTTCTTTTATGTTAATTTTATTTTTTAAATTAATTAAAGTTTTCTTTAATTTCACATATATAGCTTTCAATTCTTATGTTATATATGATCCAACTTATATAGTTTGAACGTACGTACCAAATAAGATTAATATTAAACTTTGACCATCCATATAATTTCTCAGTCATAACACACATATATTAAATTCTAATTAAATAAATAGAGTGTGTTTCAAACCCCCACGCAAATACATTTAATTACAAATTCATGTATAACATACATATATATGTCTGATGCATGTATAATCGTCATTTGGTTCACGATATTGCCAGGAAAACGGAAAGCAAACGAACTGAGGGCAATTTACTTTAATTTCATTAAAGTGGAACCGACTAGATCGACCAAAACACCATCTTGCAGAAAGCAACCAAACCCTAACCCTAACCAAGATGGTAATTAACATCTATATAGAGAGAGGTGAATTCAATGGAAAACCCGAAAACCACTTTATAGTCGTTGGATCATGTGATGCATCACGCAAAAAGTTGATACATCACGCGGAGATTTGATGCATCACGCGAGAATTGCATTTGTGGTAACCTATTAATTAATTAATTAATTAATTAGAGATTAACTAATCACTCGATTAACATGCATGTGTTGGTTGCCAACAGCTGTACGTGCCCGCACCCTTGTACAACGGATTCATGTTCCCATGAGCTTAATTATAATTATATATATGCCTTTCAAGTTAGGCTGTTTTTCTTTTACCTTTTTAGTCCACCACTTTTCATATTTACCACAACCTACCTTCTATCTCTATCTATCTTCCATTTTAATAACTTAACATCAAAGTAAATGTATGCGCGCATGTACGTACGTGTGAGTTGTGACTCACCACGTACCTAGCTCCCTTATAATTCCTTAACCTTTTTCTATAAATATGCCCCCCTCCCACCCTCCATTCCTTCAAACAATTAGTTCCTCTCTCTCTCTCTCTCTCTCTCTCTCTCTCTCTCTCTCTCTCTCTCTCTCTCTCTCTCTCTCATCGCACAATCGAGACCTGAAAAAAGAACTTGTTAGATTTACAAAAAAATGGAACAAAATGCACCAGTTTTAGCCAAGAAAGTATGGAACTTGGTACGTATCTTGTACTTGGTGATACGAAAAGGCATATTCAAGAGAAAATGGATGGTCGAACTCAACCGGATGATGAAGCGTGGCAAGATCGTCGGTAAGGCCTTACAAAACCTTATGCACCATCACCATCACCACGACGGGGCTGCTACCGTTGCCGCCGCCCACCTCTCCTTCTTTACCCCTCCACCGGGTGAATACGAGTTCAGCTGCAGCAACAGCCCTTGTACCACATACCCATTCTCACTATTCTCCCATCACAAGAAGCAGCATTACTACAGTGCCGATTCCCGACAGACGACTGAGGATCTTGACATGATGACTCTCAATGCTGCCGTGCTCAAGGCCATGGAGATGATTCACAGTACTAGTGAGACAGCATCACCTGCGCTGCCAGGGTTCGGGAGGAGTCCAATGGTTAGGCAACTCAGGGTAACTGACTCTCCGTTCCCGTTGAGTAGCGTGGATGAAGACAACCGTGTAGACGAGGCAGCCGAGCAGTTTATTAGCCGGTTTTACAACGACTTGCGCCTGCAAAATACTAAAGCATCACGCGCCTGTTAATCAACAACAAGTATATGTATATCGTATATGTATATTATTCAGTTCATGCATCCGGCCGGCCGGTGGTTATAATTGATTACTTGAATTAATTTGGAACCAATAATTATAAGATGTCTTCCAATATATGGAACTGCATTTCAAGTCCCTTCAAAAGTCTAATGTATGTATATATCAATAATTCTGAGCTTTAATTTATTTAATAAGCAGGGATCGATCGACTTTTAAAAATATATAGTTGTTAAATAACATGAAAAAAACTGTATAAATAAACGTGAAATAAGCTACAATTAATTTTAAATTTTAATAGAGGTAACTTTTAGCAAGTATTTTACTAGAACTTGTATTTTGAATATTTATTTATCATGATAGTTTTAATTTTATTTACCAGAAACTTTTTTTTAAATAATCTTTCATTTTTTTACTCATCAGTTTTATTTTCAAAAAAAGATTTTTTTTTAAATCATTTTTTTTCCAAAATGATTCTTTTTATACTTACTTTAAACTAATTTTCGATCAAACAATCAAATTTAAAAATCATGAAATGAGTTGATGTTAGAAAACTTATTTTATCAATACAAAAAAATTTATATAATCATACATAATTATTTAAAATATTTATTTTTTTAAACTTGTTATAGTGTTTTTTTTAAATTGTTTTAAAGTTAGTATATAATGCTTGACTTAATGTCAAATTTTATTGATGTCAAATTTTTTGATGAAATTTAAAACGCGCATTATTGTAACGACCCGAATTTTTATATAATTGATGATTAATATTTATTGTAACGAAATACGATTCGAGATATTAATTTATTTCAAACACACAAATAAAAGTTGTGTGTGGATAATTATGAATATATGCCTTGAATATATAAAAAGGACTTTAAAAGAAATGCTAATAATTCCAAGGTATAAATGGTAAATAGGTGAAAGTTGTGGGTTGGAAAGAAAAAGAAGAAGAAATCTTCTTCTTTTTAGCTTTATACATACGCAGACAAACACACACATATGTGTGTGTTCATCCTTTTCCAAAACTCCAAAATAGAGAGAAAAAGAGAAGAAGAAAAAGAATCCAAATCAGACTTTTATTGGGAGATTCTTGTTGGTTTCGAAAGATCCAAGAGGTAACCTCATTTATTTTATATAAATCTCTTGCTTGTTCTTCTCCTCTCCATCTTCGTTTGAAGAAGATGAGAAACCCAAATGGGTTTTTATGAATAGCATGGAGAAATCTTTAGATCTTGAAGGATAATGATGAAATGTAGTTAGAATCATCATTTTAAAACATATTATTCAAGTTTTACGAATGTTGGTGGGTTTTAGTTTAAAAACCCGAAAATGGAGTTTTATGAACTCCCATGGATTTAAAAATGAATGAAATGGTGTTCTTAATGTAAAAATGAGTTTAGAAAAGTATATATATGTTTGGGGATGACCCCAAACCGTTTATAATAAATGTAAGGATTGTTGGTAGTTTTGAGCATTAAATCCGAAGGGGCAAAAAGTGCAGACCTGCACCCGAGTCACCCTTGATTTTGAAAGAAAAATTTCTAAGTTAAAGGATCCGGATGACTTGGGATCCGAATTCGGATGGGGTGGTCCGAAATTCGGAGTTCGGACCGTGCTTCGGTTGGAAGGGATCCGAAATTCGGATGGTCCCTGATCCGAATCCGGATGGCTTGAAATTCGGATGTGTAGGTCCGAAATTCGGATGTGCCTAGGACCAAGTTCGGGCCGTACCTCAGACGAATTAGACCGAAGTTCGGATGGTCCCTGAACCGAACTCGGATGATCCGAAGTCCGGCTGGTGCTGATCCGAATTCGGATGGGAACTCGGCGAGTTGAGCCCAGTTCCGGCCAGAAATTGTAATTTTAATTAGTCCTTGGGATCGTTTGTCATAATAACTTTTGTCACCAATTGTGAAGAAAAATTAGCCCAAAATAATTATGTAGGTTGAGGTCGAAATTAATTAGATCTTACGACTAATATGTCCGAATCAAAGTTGAGAAATTATAAACGGTGATGCTTATAATATTATATTATGAACCAACTTGTAGGGGTTTTGACGGGTTAAGTCACGTGGAGATTATCACTCCTACCTTGACAATTATAACTCGGTTTTGGGGCCGAGAGCGTATTGTGTATCACTGTGAGTTCTAGTATTAACGTATTTGCATGCATATCATGAATTGTATGTTACTGCTTTCGTATCATTATTGTCATTTTCATGCTTTGCCATCACATACATCATAATTATTGTTTATCACTCGGTTGATAAGTTGTTGATCGTTCGTTTGACCTCTCCGCCGAGACGGTAAGCCTGAGTGTGGTAACCCAGCGGAATCATAATGGTAAGCCTGAGTGTGGTAACCATTATTGCCTGTAAAACGATAAGCCTGTGGTGGTAATCGTATCGCATCATTGTAAACTGCATATCGATAAGCCTGTGGTGTGGTAATCGAGCAGTAGATTGTAAACCCATTGTACGGTAAGCTTGTGTATGGTAACCGCAATGTGGTAGCTTATAGCCATTAGTTGGCCTCCAAAATTGTTAGTCGAATTCATGGCATTGCATGGCATCATTCATAAATCGCATGGTACTTTAATCTATAATCTCACTAAACAACTTTGTTGTTTACCCGATAGTTGTTATTTCTTTTCAGGATCTGTTAAGGGCAAAGGCCCGGCTGGCCCGAGTTGTTAGATATCGTTTGGAGCTCGGATAGGAGCACAACATTTTGTAGATGATTGGGGTGGGAGTAGCAGACTTCCATTTTTGGACTTACGCGAATTAGTTGCTGTTTATTAATTCGTTTGTAACTAAATTGATAACTTAATCTTGTAACCCCAGTTACATTGCTCCGTGATTTTCGACACTCTGTTGTGTCTCATGCAAAGTGTTTGGAATCACGTTGAGGATTATTAATTGCAAAAGTTTTAATTTGATCGTATTTCCGCAAGTACTCTGTATAAATTAACGTATAATAGTATCGAAATACTCGTATTAGTTGTATGGGTGTTTCAATTTGGTATCAGAGCTGGAGCTCATAGACAGAGTATAGTCGACGATACTCTACTCTGAGCACGGTTTCAGATGCTGTTATTGACCCACCTAGGCGGCAATATTATAACAATTACAATTGACCTTTGGCCTAGGATGGGATAATATTGGGTAGACTTTTAAGATTATGACTTGACGTAAGCATAATTATATATATATACATATGCATACAAATAAATTTCATGTGCACACTTTGGTGTGAAAGAAGTGTTGAACCGACCTGTAACTGTTGGTTGCAGACAATGTCGGATAACCAGTCGAATCGCGTTCTACACCAGGAGGTAGAACATTCAAATGATGGGGGAGGCAGGGATCAGTCTCCAGATTATGAAAATGAATCCAGTTTCCGTACTGGTGGAGGGTCCAGAGAGGACCAAATGATGCAGATGATGGCTCAAATGCTGGAGCAAAATCGCCAGCAGAATGAGCTAATGACCCAACTGCTTGCTTCCCAGATCGTTCAGGGAAAGAAAAATAATGCTGAGGGGGAGCAAGCAAGTAACGATAATACGGAAGGCGCTGGAAGTGGAAGTAGGGCAGAAAGGCCCAAGAAAGATAAGGAACGGAAGCACGGCTCCTCTAAGTCAAAAAGAGGAATGTCGTATAAGAACTTCATTGGTTGTCGTCCTCCAGCGTTCAATGGACGAGCAACTACTGTGGAGGCCTTGGACTGGATCAAGGCAATTGAGAAGTTATTCCGAGTCACCGATGTCAATGATGAGAAAAAGGTGCAGTACGCAACTGCACAATTTGTTGGTCCTGCTTTAACTTGGTGGGATTCCGAAGCGGAGATTTTGGGCTTAGACGCCGTGGCCAAGATGACCTGGGAAGAATTCAAAACCAGGTTTGACAAGCATTTCTGTCCGGCTGTTGCGGTACAGAAGATAAAAAGAGACTTCCTGACATTTCAGCAAGGAGAGCTATCGGTGGACGATTATCTGATCGAGTTTAACTCGAAGGCAATGTTTGTGGGGTCAGTGATTGCTGACGAGAAACAAAAGACCGACTACTTTGTGGAAGGACTGCGAAGCGAGATTCGCGAAATGGTGACTGTTCGCGCAGTGGAATCGTTCGAAAAAGCTGTGGAGTATGCGCGACTCCGAGAGTATGAATTGTTCCGTAGGGAACAAGAGGCGGCTGGATCAAAGAAAGCGAAGGTTGAGTCTTCGTCGGGGACGTTTAAGCAACCCCAGCAATCATTTTCGAAGAACGTGGACTCCCGTTCACGTTCCCAATCGTCAAGGCACTCAAAGAAGCCTGCTAGCTCCAACAACTCTCAGTCCAAATCTCAGTTTTCCAATTCGGTGCCTACGTGTAACCGTTGCGGGAAACTTCATCGTGGGGAATGTTTGTCCCCTATTGTTTGCCATGGATGTGGGGAAGAGGGACACATACGTCCTGCGTGCCCCAAAAGAAGTGATGCATGCTACGAATGTGGCCAGGTGGGCCACCTCGCTCGGAATTGCCCGAAGAAGAGATTGACGGCATCGGAAAGTAAAGGCTCAGTTGCAAAGCCTAGTTTTGTTGGTGGTTCCTCCCAATCAAAGGGGAATCCACCCAAGCCTCAAGCCAGAGTCTATCAGATTACAGCTGCTGAGGCGCAGGATGTGCCGGATGTCGTAACCGGTACTTTTCTCCTAAATTCTTTACCTGCTGTAGTATTGTTCGATTCTGGTGCAAGTGTGTCTTTTATTTCCAAAGCATTTGCACGAAAGTTAGACATTATACCTTCTTTAATGCCTTTTCCCTTATCTGTTGATGTGGCAAGCGGAAAATCGGTCAGTGCCACCCAAATATACTATGATTGTGTGCTGACCCTAGACGGACATAATTTTGATATTGACCTTGTCCCCATAGACACCAAAGAATTTGATGTAATAGCTGGCATGGATTGGTTGGCCAATAACCTTGCCACTATTGCTTGTGCTAATAGAATCGTTCGTTTGTTCACGCCGGAAGGCGAAGAAATATTTGTGTATGGGGATAGACGTAAAAGGGAAGCCGCAGTGATTTCGGTGGCTAAGGCTCGGAAAAGTTTAGGTAAGGGTTGCCAATGCTTCTTGGCTTGTGTGTTAAATACTAAGAAAGAAGGGAAAAACCTCAAGGATGTACCAGTAGTTAATGAATATCCCGACGTGTTCCCTGATGACTTACCGGGATTACCACCGGATCGATCCGTAGAGTTTCGGATTGAATTGGTGCCGGGAGCTGCACCAATTGCGCGAGCCCCGTATCGTTTAGCACCTTTGGAAATGAAGGAAATGATGGCACAATTGGAAGAGTCATTAGAAAAAGGATTCATTCAGCCGAGTACCTCGCCTTGGGGTGCTCCGGTTTTATTCGTGCGTAAGAAAGACGGAACCTTGCGAATGTGCATAGATTATAGAGAACTGAATAAGGTGACTATAAAGAATAAGTATCCTTTGCCTCGTATTGATGATTTGTTCGATCAACTACAAGGAGCTGCTTATTTCTCGAAAATAGACCTTCGATCAGGTTATCATCAACTTAAGGTACGTGAAGAAGATGTGCCAAAAACGGCTTTTCGAACCCGATATGGACACTATGAATTCTTAGTGATGCCTTTTGGGCTCACTAATGCTCCTGCAGCTTTTATGAACTTGATGAATCGGGTGTGCCGTCCAATGCTTGACAAGTCGGTTATAGTGTTTATCGACGACATCTTGGTGTATTCTAAGACGGAGGAGGATCATGCAGTCCATCTGAGACAATTGCTCGAACTTCTTCGAGGCGAACAGTTGTATGCCAAATTCTCCAAGTGCGAGTTTTGGCTATGACAAGTGCAATTTTTAGGGCATGTTATATCTTGTGAGGGTGTTTCTGTGGATCCCTCCAAGATCGAGGCCATTAAAAGTTGGGAAGCGCCAAGAAATGTTGCTGAACTTCGTAGCTTCCTTGGATTGGCCGGCTATTATCGACGATTCATCCAAGATTTCTCTAAAATAGCCGTCCCACTCACTTCATTGACTCGTAAGAATGCGAAGTTTGTGTGGGAAAAGCCACAGATTGAGGCGTTTCAAATTTTGAAGGGTCGGTTGACTGACGCTCCTGTGCTTGCGTTGCAGGAAGGAAACGAAGATTTTGTCGTTTATAGCGATGCATCAATAAATGGGTTGGGTTGCGTGCTTATGCAACGAGGAAAAGTGATAGCGTATGCATCGAGACAGTTAAAGGATTATGAAAAGAGTCGTCCGACTCATGATTTGGAATTAGATGCTGTCACGTTTGCGTTAAAAATCTGGCGACACTATCTGTACGACACTAAATGCCAGTTGTTTACTGATCATAAGAGCCTGAGGCATATCTTTGATCAGAAAGAATTAAATATGCGACAGAGGCGCGCTGTGGAGTTGATTAAGGATTATGACTGTGAAATCCTTTATCACCCTGGAAAAGCCAACGTAGTGGCTGATGCTTTAAGCAGAAAGAGATATCCGGAAGCGACTTGCTATGCGCTAACGCATGTAGTTGTGAGTTCCTCTATCCTTGACGACATACGGAAGTGGCAAATCTAGGGTCTTAAAGAGGAAAATATTAAGTCTGAGAGAATGGTTGGTCAGAGTGGACTGTTAACCGAAGGTATCAATGGTCTGAAAATGTTTAGAAATCGCATATGGGTGCCGAAGATTGGGGAGGTGCGCAAAATAATTTTAGAAGATGGTCATAATTCGAAGTTCTCAATTCACCCCGGGAGTTCAAAAATGTATCAGGATTTGAAATCCGAATATTGGTGGCCCGGAATGAAGCGAGACGTTGGTAATCATGTTGAAAAGTGTTTGACTTGCTTGCGAGTCAAGGCCGAACATCAAAAGCCGTCTGGAAATTTGCAACCCCTCGAGATACCCGAATGGAAGTGGGATCACATCACGATGGATTTTGTGGTAAAGCTTCCGAAGACCCAAAGACAACATGATGCTATATGGGTTATTGTGGATCGACTGACGAAATCTGCACACTTTTTGCCGATACGAGAAAATTTTCCTTTGGAAAGATTGGCGCGAATGTACATCGATGAGATTATTGTACTGATGCGAGTGTCGTTAACCCGTCAAAAATAACCACTAAATACCTTAGAAGCTAGGGTAAGTAGGGATCGTATCCACAGAGAGCGAGAGGTTAAATGCACGTATTCGAGCGACTAGCGTTGTAAAATAATTAATTTCGAAAGATTGATTTGGTTGTAAAAAGGTGATTGCTTGATCTATAAAACTAATTACTTGCGAATTTTGTGAAAAGAAAACTTAAGAAGATTGTTTGATTGAATAAAGTACGAAGATAACCATTCCCGGATTCCACACCTCGCTTTGTGTTTAATTTATAAAAACGATTTGAAGATTACATAGACATAATCTTCGTTAGAATTATTATTAAAACCATTACGTGATCTTGGGCATAGCGCGTGACACGTTTGATTACTCGTCTTAATTAAATAATTAACTCGGCACGAATAATAAAATGTCTACGAACTATCTTGCGAAACGCAACAACAAAATAATAATCATTCGTTTACAATCACAATATAAATAATAAAAACCATGCAAACTTAAAGTAATCGTTCATAAAGTAAAACTTAGCGATGTGCTTCCTCCGAGAATGATTATGGTGAGCTTAGCCGGACATAGTTGATGCAACGTTCAAGAGTTGTTGATCCATCACCGTAGCTCGACTCGTGTGTTCTTCGTACGTGTTTTCGCTCAAACAGGGTTCTTTTCCTTAGCCTTCTCCTCCAAAAAACGATTTTAAACTTTGAAATATGACTTGGTATTTATAGGAAAAGATGGAAAAACCCTAAAAACGGCCGTCTATTATTTTAATGGGTTGGGCGCAGCCGTAGGCGCAGGCCTGCGCCCCCCCCTGCGCCCCTCTGTATAATCCGTATTTTTGAGAATTAATTTCTTCTGTTGAACCCTCGGTCTGGGCGCAGGGCTGCGCCCCTCTCTGCGCCTGGCTCTGAAATTTCGTCCTTTTTTTCATCATTTTAAACCGGATTTTGTTTTCCTGCATAGGCACAGAATTTATTTAATAGCGGCACATTCTATAACATTTTTGCATTAAAAACAACTCTTTTACACTTAATAAACATGGTAAATTATAACCCGATCAAACTTCCCCAACTTAATTCTTGATCGTCCCGAGCAAGCAACGAAAATCAGATTTTTAAAACATCGGGTTTATCAAGCGTACAAAACATAATTAACTCATTTAAACAAGCACTAGCCTTCATAGACGTGATAAAACTCGCAGACACGAACATAATTTAATTCAGATATATCGTGATGTTTTTCAGAGTGATTGTTCAAAAATTCCTCACCACTATTATCCTTTTAGCTCAAGGTTACAGAATTGAATTCACGTGGGTCACTGGACCATCTTTTTCCTCGATGCACGACTTGAGCTACTAATTTTTTTTTTCCTTTTCTTTTCATTCTTTTCATGCAATGTTCATGTTTTTCCGTTCAAGTTTTACCATGACTTTCTAGATGATCCGTGTAACAGGATTTGGGTCAGCCACTCCCAGACCAGTTGGTCTTAGGGGACTAGGCATGATGGTACCCTTCAGACTTAATCTCCTGAATCAACTAGGCCACACTTGAATTGAGGCTCTATTCGTGTTCGCTTCCTCCCCCTTATTGCATGAATAATTAGCGGCTATTGGAATCCTGGTTAATCATCCCTTGCTACAACACAATATATCCTACTTCAACTCGGTTCACTTCTTTGGGTTTAAACATCTATGACTCGTGGTGTTATATTTAAACTCATATAATTACGTTATTTTGCTTGAAACCGTCCTAACTAACATCATCATATTTAAGTTGCAAGCTCACAATAGAAAGTTATCGGGCTGATTGATCGGATCATTTACGGCCTGTTTTTCACATAATCTTCTTTAAAGGAAACACATTTATTCAACCAAAGTAATGCACGCAAAAACTAAAAATAATAAAGCATAAAAACAGTAATTCATCCTACTTAAAGAGAGGAACGGAAGAACCTGACTACTGCGGTGGTGGTGGCGGTCCGAGAATACTGTCGTAGAACTCACTGAAAGGCCCATCATCTTCTCGTGCTAGTAATTTTCTTCAAACTTCCCCAACTTGAGTTGAAAACTCAAGTTTAAATGAGATCAACACTAACAATGGCACCTTAAATCTTTATAAGTGAGTTATTTGACCAAAAAGTTGTCATTTTTCGTAATTTTTTTCTCGGTTTCACGATATATAACATATAAAGCATAGTGTGAAGCATAATGCGTTCCCCTTCCCCAACTTAATTGGTTGCGATATGTACCACTGTAATATAGGATGAACTACTATTTGACTAACTAATTTAAAAGAGCAACAAACTAAGGCCTAATAAAAACTTAATCTACAGAAATTAAAACACACTTTCGTGGTGAAAACGATTGCACTTAGCATGTGCAACAAGCCTTTAAACCCCTCAGTAGCCTGAGTGGACGAGTTATAGTCTCGTGAGGGTTTCTATGGAACATACCCACAAAGTTCACTGGATTGCCTTCCAGAAAGCGCTAAGTTTAATGTCTTCAGCCAGACATTTTGGAACTCTTTAGTATTTAAGTGATATCCTCTAAGACCATTGTCTCAGATGATATAATTTCATTATCAGCCCATTGTACAAATAATTTTAATCTGTGTCCGTTTACTTTAAATGGCTCACCACCTTTTTGATCTATTATTTCAACCGCACCATAAGGGTAGACGTTAGTTACTGTGTATGGGCCTGTCCACTTACTTTTTAATTTGCCTGGGAAGAGCCGCAAGCGTGCGTTAAATAGCCAGACTTTGTCACCTTTATTAAACACCTTTCGTTTAATTATTCGATCGTGGAAAGCTTTTGTTTTTTCTTTATATATTATAGAATTTTCATAAGCTTCCTTGCGAATTTCTTCTAATTCATTCAGTTGGTGTTTTCGATTTATACCGGCAGCTGTGAAGTTAAGGTTTGCATTTTTAATGGCCCATAAGGCGCGGTGCTCTAACTCCACCGGAAGATGACATAATTTCCCATAAACTAGTTTATAGGGAGACATACCAATAGGGGTTTTATACGCTGTACGATACGCCCAAAGTGCATCATCTAATCGTATTGACCAATCTTTCCTATCGGGTCGTACTGTTTTTTCTAATATTCGCTTAACCTCCCTGTTAGATACCTCTACTTGTCCACTAGTTTGTGGGTGATATGGGGTAGCTATCTTATGCGTCACTCCATAATGTTTAAGTAGTTTGCTAAAGTACATATTTTTGAAATGAGAACCCCCATCACTAATTATGGCTCTAGGAATTCCATGACGAGAAAATATATTACGTTTAACGAATTGGCAAACTACTTTGTGATCATTGGTTCTTGTGGCTTCGGCTTCTACCCATTTAGAGACGTAATCAACTGCCACTAGGATGTATTCGAAACCATATGACTTAGGAAAGGGTCCCATAAAGTCTATGCCCCACACATCAAAAATCTCTACTATAAGAATTGGTGTCATAGGCATTTGGTCTCTTTTTGAAATACCTCCTATCTGCTGGCATCGTAGGCATGACTTAACAAACTCGTAGGAGTCCTTAAAGATGGTTGGCCAAAAGAATCCACTTTGTAGGATTCGATGTCCTGTCTTTTTAGCACTAAAATGGCCTCCACATGCATACGAGTGACAGTGATTTAAAATATCATAATGCTCATTATCTGGAACACATCGCCGGATAATCTGATCTACTCCAATTTTGAACAAATCCAGCTCCTCCCAAATGTACTGTTTAGTTTGAGAGAAGAAATACTTTCGTTGATGTGAATTCCAGTGGTTTGGGGTTTTCCCTGTGACAAAGTAATTCACTAAGTTAGCGAACCAAGGCACTTTTGCGACGAACAATAATTGTTCATCTGGGAAATTGTCCCGAATGGAGTCCAGCATATCAGTGGTGATTGCTGGCAGTCTCGAGAGATGGTCTGCTACTACATTTTCTGAGCCCTTTTTGTCTCTGATTTCTAAATCAAATTCTTGTAGCAACAGTATCCAACGAATTAGCCGTGGCTTAGCATCTTTCTTAGCCAAGAGGTGTCGTAAGGCACTATGATCGGAATACACGATTACCTTAGCTCCCCAGACGTAAGATCTAAACTTATCTAGCGCATACACTACTGCAAGCAATTCTTTTTCAGTGGTTGTGTAATTAATTTGAGCTTCAGAGAAGGTTTTACTTGCATAGTATATTACCACTGGCTTTTTGTCCACTCTTTGACCAAGGACGGCACCTACTGCATGATCGCTGGCGTCACACATGATCTCAAAGGGTTGAGACCAATCAGGTGATTGCAGAATTGGTGCCTCTGTGAGCTTCATTTTTAATGTGTTAAATGCCTCTGCACAGTCTTTATCAAAATTGAACGGTGCGTCTTTTAGGAGAAGGTTACATAGGGGTTTGGATATGGCACTAAAATCTTTTATGAATCTCCTATAGAAACCTGCATGTCCTAGAAAAGAACGAATCCCCTTGATATTAGTTGGTGGTGGTAGCGAGGAAATTATTTGTATCTTAGCTCGATCAACCTCCATTCCTCTTTCAGAGACTATGTGTCCTAAGACTACTCCCTCTTTAACCATAAAGTGACTTTTCTCCCAGCTTAGTACTAAATTAGTTTCAGTACAACGCTTAAGAACTTTTTCTAAATGAGAGAGGCACCCTTCGAATGACTTATCAAATATCGAAAAGTCGTCCATGAAGATTTCAAGAGAACCTCCGACCATGTCTGAAAATATAGCCATCATACATCGCTGAAATGTGGCTGGAGCGTTACATAATCCAAATGGCATTCTTCGGTAGGCGAATGTGCCATACGGACACGTGAATGTCGTTTTATCTTGGTCCTCTGGGTGTATTGGGATTTGGTTATACCCCGAATAGCCATCTAGGAAACAATAGAATTTCTGCCCTGCTAGCTTCTCTACTATTTGGTCGATGAATGGCAGAGGAAAATGATCTTTTGAGGTTGCGGCATTTAGCTTTCTGTAATCGATACATACTCTCCACCCCGTTACAGGGCGAGTTGCAATCTTTTCTCCTTCAGGAGTATCGACGACAGTGATTCCAGATTTTTTTGGAACCGTTTGTGTGGGACTAACCCATTGGCTATCTGATATCGGATAGATAATTCCAGCATCTAGCCATTTCAACACTTCTTTCTTCACTACCTCTCTAAGGTTAGGGTTTAGCCTTCTCTGAGCATCTCTGCTTGGCTTGGCTGTTGGATCAGTTATAATTCTATGCATACACAGCGTTGGGCTAATTCCCTTGAGATCTGCTATGGTCCAGCCTACCGCTTCCTTATATCTCGATAACACTTCTAACAGGGCCTTCTCTTGTGCAGCAGTAAGGTCTGTTGCGATGATTACAGGCAGTGTATTCTCAGGACCAAGGAAAGCATATTTGAGATGAGATGGAAGTGGTTTCAACTCTAGCTTGGGTGGTTGCTCTAAAGACGGTTTTGCTGATGGTGGAAGGTCAGTCGGAAGTTTTTCGATCTTATGTGTCCATGGTGGTTGAGTAGAATCCACTGACTGAACACATTCAAGTTCGAACTCCTTAGCTTCAGGCATATTCTCTAGCTTATGCTCATTATAGTACAGGAGCAGCTCCACTGGATCTTTGCATGTTATTGTTGATAATTGTTGTTGAATTAAATCATCAACTAGATCGATCATATAGCACTCTGAATCCAATGGCGCATTGGGTACATTGTTAAAGACATTAAGTCGGAGTTTACGGTTTCCGAATGCTATGTCTAATGCACCTGTCCTGCAATTGATTTGAGCGTTGATTGTGGCTAAGAAGGGACGTCCTAATATGATTGCCGGTTGGCTTTCTTTGTAAGCACTATCTGAATCCAACACTAAGAAATCTACTGGATAATAGAAATCTTCGACCTTAACGATTACATCAGATAACATCCCTCGTGGTACTTTGGTAGACCTATCTGCTAATTGTAGGATGACATCTGTTGTTTGTAGGGTTCCGAGATCATGTTGGTCAAATAAATTACCAGGTAAAATATTAACACTCGCCCCTAGGTCTAGAAGTGCTTTTTTAATTTGAATATCGCCGATAGTTACCGGGATCAAGGGTGATCCCGGATCTTTTAGTTTAGGCGGCAGTGAGCTAGTGATAACTGCACTGACTTGTTCAGTGAGGTTAATTTGCTTTGGAAGAGTTATTTTAAATTTTCGCTTCTGAGTACAAAGGTCTTTTAGGAATTTAGCGTAAGAAGGGACTTGTTGTATAGCTTTGATTAAGGGAATGTTAATTTTAACTTGATTAAAGATATCCCATAATTCTTCGTTTTTAGGTCCTTTCTTACCATAAGGAAATGAAGCTGGATTTTCTAAGGCCGTTGGGTAGGGAGCAGTTTCAGTATTGGAACTCCCTTCCCCAACTTTATTCTCTACTGGTTTCTTGGCTTCTACTTCCTTAAAGGTTACCTTCTTAACTTTTGTTTCTACCTTTGACTCCGATCTGGGTGGTTCTTCTTCATAAGCAATTTCTACCTCGTCGTCAGTCTCACTCTCCTTAGGCATTTCTATTTTATTATCTACTTCCTTTCCACTCCTAAGGGTAGTGACTTTGTTAACTTCGTTCACTTCATTGACTTCATATTTCTTTTCTTTTCCATGGTGGTGTGATGGGTTAACTGTGGTGTTGCTTGGAAGCTTCCCTTCTTCTCGTTTAGTCAAGGACTCTGCAATTTGTCCCATCTGCCTTCCGAGCATCTCCATAGTTTTCGCTTGAACCATGGTTTGTTGTTTCATGAATTCCATAAACTCAGAAAACTCTTTCGAGTTCCCCGACACTTGTCGTGGCTCATTTTCTTCTTTAGGGTCTTGGCGTTTATAGTACCGATCATCCTTCGTAGCTGAGGTCGATCCGTATTGGAAATCTCGGTTTTGTTGACGAGGTTGCTCATATCTTGGCTTCGGGGGAACATCATTATCTTGATTATCCCTCCAACTAAAGTTCGGGTGTTTTCTCCATCCCGGATTGTAGGTCTCCGAGTATGGATTCTCCCGTTCTCTTCGTTGCCGAAAGCCAAAAGCTTCGTTCACATACTCTTCGTGCGTGAAGGTATGTGGGCAATTCTCGGTTGGATGAGAGGGATCTCCACAAGTGACACAGCAGACCTGTGCCGCTGTAACCTTTCCCATTCCTTTCATCAACAAGTCCATCTTTTTGCTTAGTTCGGATATGTCAGATTTAACTTCCTTCTTCCATGCATTGTCTATGCCCATAACTTGGACACTAACACTGCTATCCGAACCCGCTTGGACTTTTAAGCCTTTGCTTAATTGGGTTAATAATTCCCAAGCTTCGTCATCTTCCTTAGCTAAAAAGGTTCCGCCTGAAGCAGCGGTGATCATATTCCTACTTTCTTGACTAACCCCATCGAAAAAAGTTTTAATTAGCATCCATTTAGGAATTTCATGGTGAGGGCATGTTCGTAGTAATTCATTCAACCTATTAAAAGCATCGTGAAATTGTTCTCCAATTTTCTGTTTAAATCCAGTGATTTCTTTACGTTTTTCTGTAGTTTTACTAATTGGGTAATATTCAGTTAGAAATTCTTTTTTCATTTCATCCCAGTTAGTTATACTATCAGTGGGAAGTGACACGAACCAATTTTTCGCTCGTTCCTTCAAAGAGAAAGGAAAGAGTCTGAGTTTTAAAGCGTCTACGGTCATCCCCCTAACGTGATTGGCCTTACATATGGCAGTGAATTCAGCTAAGTGCTCATACGGTTCTTCGCTTGGTGCTCCGCGAAAAACAGGTAATATGCTAAATAGCTGTGGCCTAATTTCGGGTTCATTCTCATTAATTGGGTAGAGAATGGGTGATGGATCAGGGATATCACCCGGCCTATAATGGGATTCTACGGTTCTACGGTCTCCCATCGGTCTTTGATTTTGTTGGACGTCAACTAGAATGTTATCGATGTTCTCGTCTTCCAAATTAATTATTTCTTCTTCCACGTTTACTGTAGGAACAGTATTTCTAATTTCGTTTGTTTGAGTTGTGGCTCGCCTATTAGATCTAGCAGTTTTTTCGATTTCTGGATCAAACTTCAAGGGTGAAATTCTACCAGAATATCGTGTGTGCATAAACTTAGAAGGGCTAGATGAAGAATTCGAATTAGTTACTTTCTTTTTGGTGAGAATCGATGCTTGCGCCACGATTCCCTTTTTTTTTTTTTTTAATAAACTAAAACAATAATTAAAATTAAAACTAATTAAAAACTAATTAAATGGAATAATAGCAAAATATGGAAACTTAAACTAATTTAAGTAAGCAAATAAAAGCAAATAAACAAATAATTGAAATTGACTAAATTAACTAAATTACCTAAATTACTCTAAAGAAAATAAGGCAACTAAATATATGAAAATGTAATTTATATTTAAATAAAATTTAAAATTAAATTAACTAATTACTAAAATACGTGATTTAAGCGCAACCGCTCCCCGGCAACGGCGCCAAAATTTGATGCGAGTGTCGTTAACCCGTCAAAAATAACCACTAAATACCTTAGAAGCTAGGGTAAGTAGGGATCGTATCCACAGAGAGCGAGAGGTTAAATGCACGTATTCGAGCGACTAGCGTTGTAAAATAATTAATTTCGAAAGATTGATTTGGTTGTAAAAAGGTGATTGCTTGATCTATAAAACTAATTACTTGCGAATTTTGTGAAAAGAAAACTTAAGAAGATTGTTTGATTGAATAAAGTACGAAGATAACCATTCCCGGATTCCACACCTCGCTTTGTGTTTAATTTATAAAAACGATTTGAAGATTACATAGACATAATCTTCGTTAGAATTATTATTAAAACCATTACGTGATCTTGGGCATAGCGCGTGACACGTTTGATTACTCGTCTTAATTAAATAATTAACTCGGCACGAATAATAAAATGTCTACGAACTATCTTGCGAAACGCAACAACAAAATAATAATCATTCGTTTACAATCACAATATAAATAATAAAAACCATGCAAACTTAAAGTAATCGTTCATAAAGTAAAACTTAGCGATGTGCTTCCTCCGAGAATGATTATGGTGAGCTTAGCCGGACATAGTTGATGCAACGTTCAAGAGTTGTTGATCCATCACCGTAGCTCGACTCGTGTGTTCTTCGTACGTGTTTTCGCTCAAACAGGGTTCTTTTCCTTAGCCTTCTCCTCCAAAAAACGATTTTAAACTTTGAAATATGACTTGGTATTTATAGGAAAAGATGGAAAAACCCTAAAAACGGCCGTCTATTATTTTAATGGGTTGGGCGCAGCCGTAGGCGCAGGCCTGCGCCCCCCCCCTGCGCCCCTCTGTATAATCCGTATTTTTGAGAATTAATTTCTTCTGTTGAACCCTCGGTCTGGGCGCAGGGCTGCGCCCCTCTCTGCGCCTGGCTCTGAAATTTCGTCATTTTTTTCATCATTTTAAACCGGATTTTGTTTTCCTGCATAGGCACAGAATTTATTTAATAGCGGCACATTCTATAACATTTTTGCATTAAAAACAACTCTTTTACACTTAATAAACATGGTAAATTATAACCCGATCATGTACGCCATGGGATTCCAAAGTCTATTGTTTCGGATCGTGACTCGAGGTTTACTTCGAGATTTTGGCAAAGTATGCAAGATCAGTTGGGGACGCGTGTTAATTTGAGTACGGCATTTCGTCCCCAGACCGACGGTCAGACTGAGCGCACTAACCAGACGATGGAAGATATGTTACGTGCGTGCGTGATCGAGCTTGGCGGAAATTGGGATACGCACCTACCGCTAGTGGAATTTGCCTACAACAATAGTTATCATTCTTCGATAAAGATGGCTCCGTATGAGTTGTTGTATGGCCGAAAGTGTCGAACTCCGACGTGTTGGCGTGAAGCAGGCGAGAAACCGTTAGCGGGTCCCGAATTGCTTCAAGAGACGCATGATAAAATTCAGATTATTCGTGAGCGAATCAAAGCTGCTCAAGACCGACAGAAGGCATACTCCGACAAACGCCACAAAGATATAGAGTTCGCAGTGGGAGATTCCGTGATGCTGAAGGTATCTCCATGGAAAGGAATTATGAGATTTGGGAAACGAGGAAAGTTAAGTCCTCGATATGTCGGACCGTTTCCTATTACCGAGCGTGTCGGTGCTCAAGCTTATAAGTTAGATCTGCCCGCTGAGCTGGCAGGAATTCATAATACCTTTCACGTTAGCTATCTGAAGCGAAGTCCGATAAATCCTGCTGTGACCGTTCCTTTGGATGATGTGCAAATCGATGAGCGGTTACGCTATGTAGAAGAACCGGAAAAGATTATCGGCGACAAAATAATTAACCTAAGGAATAAAGAGATCGAGATGGTGCTCGTTTGTTGGAAGCACCACCGTGGGTCTCTGATGACTTGGGAGACAAAGGCTGAAATGATGACCAAGTACCCCGCTTTGTTTGAAAGAAACTGATTCCGTGGGCGGAATCCTTTTTAGAGGGGAGGAATTGTAACGACCCGAATTTTTATATAATTGATGATTAATATTTATTGTAACGAAATTTGATTCGAGATATTAATTTATTTCAAACACACAAATAAAAGTTGTGTGTGGATAATTATGAATATATGCCTTGAATATATAAAAAGGACTTTAAAAGAAATGCTAATAATTCCAAGGTATAAATGGTAAATAGGTGAAAGTTGTGGGTTGGAAAGAAAAAGAAGAAGAAATCTTCTTCTTTTTGGCTTTATACATACGCAGACAAACACACACATATGTGTGTGTTCATCCTTTTCCAAAACTCCAAAATAGAGAGAAAAAGAGAAGAAGAAGAAGAATCCAAATCAGACTTTTATTGGGAGATTCTTGTTGGTTTCGAAAGATCCAAGAGGTAACCTCATTTATTTTATATAAATCTCTTGCTTGTTCTTCTCCTCTCCATCTTCGTTTGAAAAAGATGAGAAACCCAAATGGGTTTTTATGAATAGCATGGAGAAATCTTTAGATCTTGAAGGATAATGATGAAATGTAGTTAGAATCATCATTTTAAAACATATTATTCAAGTTTTATGAATGTTGGTGGGTTTTAGTTTAAAACCCCGAAAATGGAGTTTTATGAACTCCCATGGATTTAAAAATGAATGAATTGGTGTTCTTAATGTAAAAATGAGTTTAGAAAAGTATATATATGTTTGGGGATGACCCCAAACCGTTTATAATAAATGTAAGGATTGTTGGTAGTTTTGAGCATTAAATCCGAAGGGGCAAAAAGTGCAGACCTGCACCCGAGTCACCCTTGATTTTGAAAGAAAAATTTCTAAGTTAAAGGATCCGGATGACTTGGGATCCGAATTCGGATGGGGTGGTCCGAAATTCGGAGTTCGGACCGTGCTTCAGTTGGAAGGGATCCGAAATTCGGATGGTCCCTGATCCGAATCCGGATGGCTTGAAATTCGGATGTGTAGGTCCGAAATTCGGATGTGCCTAGGACCAAGTTCGGGCCGTACCTCAGACGAATTGGACCGAAGTTCGGATGGTCCCTGAACCGAACTCGGATGATCCGAAGTCCGGCTGGTGCTGATCCGAATTCGGATGGGAACTCGGCGAGTTGAGCCCAGTTCCGGCCAGAAATTGTAATTTTAATTAGTCCTTGGGATCGTTTGTCATAATAACTTTTGTCACCAATTGTGAAGAAAAATTAGCCCAAAATAATTATGTAGGTTGAGGCCGAAATTAATTAGATCTTACGACTAATATGTCCGAATCAAAGTTGAGAAATTATAAACGGTGATGCTTATAATATTATATTATGAACCAACTTGTAGGGGTTTTGACGGGTTAAGTCACGTGGAGATTATCACTCCTACCTTGACAATTATAACTCGGTTTTGGGGCCGAGAGCGTATTGTGTATCACTGTGAGTTCTAGTATTAACGTATTTGCATGCATATCATGAATTGTATGTTACTGCTTTCGTATCATTATTGTCATTTTCATGCTTTGCCATCACATACATCATAATTATTGTTTATCACTCGGTTGATAAGTTGTTGATCGTTCGTTTGACCTCTCCGCCGAGACGGTAAGCCTGAGTGTGGTAACCCAGCGGAATCATAATGGTAAGCCTGAGTGTGGTAACCATTATTGCCTGTAAAACGATAAGCCTGTGGTGGTAATCGTATGGCATCATTGTAAACTGCATATCGATAAGCCTGTGGTGTGGTAATCGAGCAGTAGATTGTAAACCCATTGTACGGTAAGCTTGTGTATGGTAACCGCAATGTGGTAGCTTATAGCCATTAGTTGGCCTCCAAAATTGTTAGTCGAATTCATGGCATTGCATGGCATCATTCATATATCGCATGGTACTTTAATCTAGAATCTCACTAAACAACTTTGTTGTTTACCCGATAGTTGTTATTTCTTTTCAGGATCTGTTAAGGGCAAAGGCCCGGCTGGCCCGAGTTGTTAGATATCGTTTGGAGCTCGGATAGGAGCTCAACATTTTGTAGATGATTGGGGCGGGAGTAGCAGACTTCCATTTTTGGACTTACGCGAATTAGTTGCTGTTTATTAATTCGTTTGTAACTAAATTGATAACTTAATCTTGTAACCCCAGTTACATTGCTCCGTGATTTCCGACACTCTGTTGTGTCTCATGCAAAGTGTTTGGAATCACGTTGAGGATTATTAATTGCAAAAGTTTTAATTTGATCGTATTTCCGCAAGTACTCTGTATAAATTAACGTATAATAGTATCGAAATACTCGTATTAGTTGTATGGGTGTTTCAATTATATAAGCTGTAAAAAAACGTAACCGTTAAATACAACATAAGAATTATAATATTTTTAGACGCTAGTTAGGTCTCTATATAGACTACAATGAAATTTATGAACACATCTATAGAGACCGGTTTGTAGACCAGTGGACAAACCCGTTTAAAAATTCCTAGACACCGGTTAATTTATAAAATGGTCTTTATGCGTGATATGCAATATAGACCATATATTGCTTATAGATTTTTCAGTGAAACCGGTTTTTATATCATATGTAACTAGCTTCAAAATACCCAGTATATGTTCAGACGAATATTAAATTCCTTAACACCATCACAGAATCATATTTGGATAAGTTGACAACGAAAATGATTCCATTTCATAAATAAGGAGGGCGAGTGCACAGGGCTCTAGATTTTTTATGGTCTCATCGATACTTCTTTGTTTCTTTCTAGTGCAACATGAAAATATGAAATCTACTTCATATTGTATGAAATGTTTTAAAATTAAATGAACACATTTTGTTACATTTGTATTATTTTTTGGATACTTGAACACAATAATATTCGTATTATTAATACTTTTTATATTATAAAATATTCATATTTAGAATCCTATTTTAAATTTATGGCACATGACCTTTAAACTTAATGGGACGACCCTGAGTTCATATTATCTTAAATATGACACATATCGATGCCAGAACTTAGGCTCCGTTTGTTTTTTTAAGAGTTTAGACGTGTAAACGCTTTTTACCTTTTGTTTGATAGGATATTAAATAATGTCTAAAATCTGTTTAGACTAGATTGTTTGTTTTTTAATTTAATATAGTGTCTTATTAGATATAATTTATCAAAAGACAAATTTAAAATAGACAAAAGAGAGCAGACAAAAGACAAATTTAAATTCTGATTGAAACAGACCACAGTCAGACATCAGATGTCTGATTGGAGTAAGAAAAACAAACAACATTCAACCTCTTATATCTGACCGAATCAGATAGTAGAGGCAAAAAAGAGAAAAGAGGAAAAAACAAACGAAGTCTTACAAAAAGTATCGAGATGGTTTTTGTTAAAACTCCAATTTAAAAAGTAATTTCTTCGGATGACAATATTTTCTTTTTTTTTTGGGTTGTGCATTCTTGAATATGTAAAAGGGAAATTAAGGTAAGCCAAATTAATTTTAGAAACTAGTTCGAAAGTTTAATAAAATGTAAATGCCATTCTACTACTCTAATTTAATTTCTTAATTAATAAGCATTAACAAAAGGGGAAATTATACAAAAAGTTAACGTATTTTTGATATTTTTTGACTAAATTCCTGTGCCAAAAATGTTTCCATGGAAAAATCCTACAACTTGAAATTATTTACGAATTGTGATGTTCTTTGGGATTTTTAAAGGATTTTCAAAAGATTTTCATAAGATCGAATTTGTTAAGTTAAAGAACTTTTATATAAAGATTCAAATATTTTTTATGCGGTGATATTTACGAAAACGTTTTTAAGTTGAGGAAATTTTATGGACACGTTTTTGGTCTAATAAGTTATTCGAAAAATACTGAAATACATTGATTTTTTAAATGATTTTCCTTTAAAAAAAAGTTTTGCATGTATATTAATGTCGTTCTATATACACTTTTCATTTACAACTAGTGTTATTACTAAACCAATAATTAACAACCGGCATCCATATGATAATGTTAGGATGCACGACTCAATTCTAGAAATAAAATCCAGTTTTGATTTTGATATATGTCTTAATTAAAAACGATTTGTTAATTAATTCAAATACTTAGCCCCTTTCGTCTTTATAATATGATTAATTATTGCATTCTCATATGCCAAGTTAAGTAGGTATTCCATTCCCCTAGATAGGCTTTGGCTAATTGGCTTTGCTTATGTGTGTGCATGCACTATTGCAACTTAGATCTTTATGAGTAGATCTGAGAAAGAGCAGAATGAAAAATGAGAAGAGAAAGAGAGAAACGTTTCTATTCTCTGAATTTGAGAGTGAGTACAAAATACAAAGAAATACCAACTATATATAGAGGGAAAAAGCTAACTGACTAGCTAATGTACTAACAACTCTAACAGCTCTTAACAAACTAACTAACTTGATTAGTTAAATAATGTAAAACTCCCCCTCAAGATGTGTCTGCAAAGATGTCTTTGAGAGCCATCTTGGACATTAAAGGCGTGAGCTTGTATTGAGGCAAAGGCTTGGTAAACATATCTGCTATCTGATGTTGAGTCCGAATCGGCATCAGCTTTATTGTGTCATCAACTATCTTTTCACGAATAAAATGACAATCCACTTCTATATGTTTTGTACGCTCATGAAAAATCGGATTAGTGGCCAATTGAATAGCTGAAGTGTTGTCACAGAACATTAATGTTGGACTGTTTACTGGTACTCCAAAATCTCGTAACAAATGTCGTAACCATACAATTTCACAAGTAGTAGAAGCCATTGCTCGATATTCTGCTTCTGTTGATGAACGAGATACAACAGTTTGTTTCTTAGAGCGCCATGAAACCAATGAATCACCCAAAAAGACACAATAACCTGTGATAGACCGACGGGTATCGGGACAAGTTGCCCAATCAGAATCAGAAAAGGCTTTCAACTGTAAGGAAGAATCTTGACCTGAAGATGATGACAAAAAAATGCCTTGACCAGGATTATTCTTTAAATACCGAAGCAGATGATAAGCAGCTTGCATATGTGGAACTCGAGGAGCACTCATAAATTGGCTAAGTTTTTGAACTGAAAATGCAATATCTGGTCTAGTGATAGTTAGGTAAATCAATCTACCAATTAATCTGCGATATTGAGAATCATCATCAATCAGTTCACCTTCATTACTTGACAAACGAACTCTTGGATCCATTGGACATGTTGTGGGTTTAGCAGCCAACAAACCTGCATCTTCAAGCAATTTGAGGGTATAATGACGTTGGGTAACAAAAATGCCATTGTTTGATCTTGCAATTTCGAGCCCAAGGAAAAATTTCAAACTTCCAAGATCCTTAAGTTTGAAACAATTGCTGATGCGAGATTTGAGAGACTCAATTTCCGAAGTAGATGCTCCTGTTATAATAATGTCATCAACATATACCAACAACGCAATATAACTGGAACCTTTACCCTTGAAAAATAAAGAATAATCAGCCTTTGATTGAGTGAATCCTTCGGAAATCATGAATGTAGAAAACTTGGCATACCATTGTCTTGAAGCTTGTCTTAACCCATATATGGATTTATGTAGTTTACAGACAAGTTTTCCAGCGGATTTATGCTCCCCCTTAATAGGATAGCCCATGGGTATGTCCATATACACTTCTTTGTCTAAATCTCCATTGAGAAATGCATTGTTCACATCTAATTGAACTAAAGGCCATGATTTTTGTGCTGCAAGGGTGAGAAGAACTTTCACTGTTACCAATTTTGCCACAGGTGAATACTTATCAATAAAATCGACCCCTTCTTGTTGAGTAAATCCTTTTGCAACTAATCTCGCCTTATATCGTTCCACTGTTCCGTCAGCTCGATGTTTGATCTTATAAACCCACCTGCATCCAACAGTGTGTTTGTCTGAAGGTAGTGGAACAATGCTCCACGTATTGTTATTTTCCATAGCTTCCAACTCAAGCCGCATGGCATCCCTCCATTCTTTATACTTAACAGCTTCATGATAAAAACGTGGTTCAAATTGAGAAGATAAAGCCATGACATATGCTTTGTAGTTTGGCGACAACTTAGCATATGACAAATACTTTGAAAGAGAATAAGGCTTTGACTCCGTCTCGATGTGAGAAATTTGATTACAATGAAAATCTCTGAGATAAGAAGGAGGATTATGAGGCCGTGATGATCGTCTCAGGTTGTCTGATGGAGATTGATCAGTTACAATCTGGTCTGTTTGGTTCTGAGTTTCGGGCTGATCATCATGAGGCTGATTGGTCTCATTAGCTTGTGAAATACTCTCTGGAAATGATTCACAAAATTCATATAGAACTGCCTTTGGAATAACAGTTAGAGGAAATGTTTCAGCCTGCAATTGTGATGACTTTTGAAATGGGAAGACACTCTCATGAAATATTACATCCCTTGAATTAAAGATCTGATGTGTTTCTAGGTCATACAATTTGTATGCCTTCATCCCCATAGGATAACCAATAAATGCACAAACTCTTGCTCGTGGCTCAAATTTCGTTCTATGTGAAGAGTATGTGGAAGCAAAAGCTAAACATCCAAATACTCGTAAGGATGAGTAATCTGGAGTATGCAAGAAAAGCTTTTCGTAAGGGGACTGATTATTAAGAATGTGAGAAGGTGTCCTATTAATCAAGTATGTGGCTGTGAGCACACATTCAGACCACATGTGAACGGGAATATTCGACTGAAAGAACAAGGCCCTTGCAACATTTAATAAATGTTGATGTTTTCTTTCGACAACGGAATTTTGTTGAGGCCTTTCAACACATGAGCGTTGATGCAAAATTCCATGCAAACTGAAATATTCAGCAAAATCCAACTCTTTTGCATTATCAGATCTGAATGCTTTGATTTTTGTATCAAATTGTGTAAGCACCATGTTATAAAATTTCGGAATTATCAGCTGCACTTCAGATTTGTGTGTAATCAAATACACCCATGTAAATCGAGTACAGTCATCCACAATAGTCACAAAGTATCTGTGTCCTTGATGAGAACGAACATGATAAGGTCCCCATATATCACAATGTATCAAATCAAAAGCTTTATTTGAAAAATTATTCAAAGAAACAAAAGGCAATTTCCTTTGTTTAGCTTTTGGACAAACAATACACGGAGTATTCGAAACAGAATTTGAAGAATGTTTATGGGGCAACTGTGACTTAATAGCAGATAGTTTGATATCAGATGGATGACCAAACCTTTGGTGCCAGATTTCGAAAGAAACTAAGTTGACTTGTGTTGTTGTTGCAACACGTATTAAACTCTTGTTATCAAGGACGTACAAATCAGCCTCTTTATTACCCTTCCCAATCGTTTTCCTGCTGGAACTTTCCTCCTGAATCAGAGCATAATTCCAATGAAATTCAACAAATATGTTCTTGTTAGCGGTTAATGCACTAACAGAGATCAAATTGAATTGAAATTCAGGAACATATAAAACATCTCTGAGAATTAAGCAATCTGCAACATGAACGTCTCCAATGAGGTGTACTTTGATTAAATTTTTATTTGGTAAAGACACCTTGTAGTTGTTGACTCTCCTTTTATTAACCAGCAACTTCTGATCGTAACATATATGTTGAGTAGCTCCTGTATCCATTATCCAAACAGGTGAAGAAGCATGTATGTTTGTAAAACAACATGTACCTGTTGAATCGTGATGATCTGAAGAAGTAGCCATGTTGATAGAAGTCATGTGACTGGACAAAGCTTCCATGAGTTTTTGACATTGAGAAGAAGTGAATTTGCAGACCACTTTATCAATGTTTGAATTTGACTGATTATCATTAGGAGATTCAACTGTGACGTTATTAACGTTCTGTGGCATTTTGTAACCAGGAGGATATCCATGAAGCTTGTAACATTTCTCAATTGTATGACCAAGCTTTTTACAATTGGTACAAAAAGGGCGATCTCTTTTAATTCCTTTTGGAAATTGAGAGGACCGATTGTTGCTGCTGTTTACATTAAAGGCCATAGGTTGATCAATATTTCCTCTCATAGACCTCTGTTTTTCTTCTTGCATTACAAGTGAAAAAATGCGATTAATAGGTGGGAGAGGATCCATGAGAAGAATTTGACCTCGAACTTGAGCAAAAGAATCATGTAATCCCATCAGAAAATTCATAGCATATTCCATTTGAAGGTAACGATCCAGCTCTTTGACTCCTCCACAAACACACTTGTTACAAGTACAATGTGGTTTGTAATTTGTCAATTCTTCCCACAGAGACTTTAATTTTGTAAAATATATGCTTACTGAATCCTGATTTTGAGACAAATTCATAAGATCTCGCCTGATCTGAAAAATTCTAGGACCATTGCTTTGTTGAAAACGATCTCTCAAATCATTCCAGATTTTAAAAGCAGTATCAACAAAAATGATACTAGCAGAAATTTCCTTTGAAACAGAGTTGAGAATCCAAGAAATTACCATGTTATTGTTACGAGACCACAAAATGACTGCATTTGAATCACTTTCATCAGGTCTGAGTATCGATCCATCAACAAAACCTAATTTGTTTTTGACAGATAATGCGATTGTCATTGCTCTGCTCCATGAAGTGTAATTGTCGCCGGTAAGAGCCTGAGAGACAAGGATTAATCCTGGACTATCGGAATGATGTAGGTAGAATGGATCATTCGATTGATTGGATAAATTTTGAATCTCAGACATGATTGAACGAGAGGAGCAGCAGATGAGAAGAACGAAGAAGAGAAAAAAAAAATTTGAGAAGATCTATGTCTCTGATACCATATTGCAACTTAGATCTTTATGAGTAGATCTGAGAAAGAGCAGAATGAAAAATGAGAAGAGAAAGAGAGAAACGTTTCTATTCTCTGAATTTGAGAGTGAGTACAAAATACAAAGAAATACCAACTATATATAGAGGGAAAAAGCTAACTGACTAGCTAATGTACTAACAACTCTAACAGCTCTTAACAAACTAACTAACTTGATTAGTTAAATAATGTAAAATGCACTAATTAACTTTTATAAGTAG
Source organism: Centrapalus pauciflorus (assembly GCA_020465985.1). Taxonomy (NCBI): domain Eukaryota; kingdom Viridiplantae; phylum Streptophyta; class Magnoliopsida; order Asterales; family Asteraceae; genus Centrapalus; species Centrapalus pauciflorus. The sequence continues at coordinate 42,194 of JAANYP010003929.1, read as the reverse complement.
GTAGGTTGAATTATCCATTAATTACCAAATGTGTATCAGTATTTCTTTTTAGTATTGTAATCAAAGTTTCACGAGTGGTGTTTCCATTATGTCCGTCTTCAATTCGGGTGGGTCGGGTTTATATATACTATGTATTCTTTTATCCATGCATGATTAGCATTATATGATGTGTTCATATCTTATTTATTTCCTTCACGCCTCAACCAATTTTGTGTACTTTTGGATCCAAAAGTATTAGAAATTAATTTGATAAATTATGAATGTTTTACTTGCTACGTCTTAAATACGCATGGGTGGACCCAAGGCATTGAGGCCAGTAGCTTGGCCAACCGGTCCTCAAGCCAATAACTATATTGCGTAGTGTTTTTTATTTTTTTGGACTCTCGATTGTGCAACTAATAATGTTTGAAGTGTGCAACCAGTGTTCTTTAAAAATTTAAAATTTTTTAATAAGTTAAAATTTTTTTTTTATAATATCAACAAATCAATTAAATTTGTAGTATATAAATTTGATTAATAATAATTCAATTAAAACTCTAAATTTTAAAAATAAACTCAAACCCAACTCTTTACTATTTTATAAGTCGACTTTTAAGTTTTATAAGCCTAACCAAACCCAAGAATTTAACTTTCTTATAAAAAATTAAAAAATGTTTCCCGTATTTCCCTTTCCACTTCCATATAGGCGAGCAACTCTCTCTTGAATATTTCTCATTTATTTACTAAATTCTAGATTTTTTAAGGCTTTTAATCTTTTAATTGTTTGATTATTAGATTTTAGGATTTAGGGTTACAATATTCTCTAATATTGATTTGACTATTTATACGTCTCTATTGCGTATTGTTGGTTCGACACTACCAATTTAATTAGTTAAATTATCGAACCGATAGAATGACGTAGATTGTGCAACCAACGACTCCAGATCCTTGGCCCGCCACTGTAAATACGTAGTGAACAATTATACTTTGTGAAAAACAGATAATTGAAGGTTTATAAACATTTCTTCAAACTAGATTTTTCCCAAGTGTTAGAAGGGTTTGAATGATGATCAGGGGGTACCGGGTACGTGACCGATGCCCACACGTCAAAAACATTTAGACATACGTACGTGTAGACATATACATATATGGGTTAATTAATTATTCTCATGTGATTCACAACTTGAATAGGAAAAAAAAACGAATTGAAAAGAACAAAAAAATCTTTAATCTGAGTAATGTGGAAGAAAAAGGAATACCGTGCGTACGTACGTAACTAGGTACGTCTTGGATCTAGCCAACAAAAGCAACCAATCGTACCCACGAAAGTAATTAAGAAACTGGGTTGTTTTAATGAGTTAATTAGTAGTATGGTGAGCTTTTGCGACTCGCGGAAGGTTGTTTTTGTGTTTTGATCAGAGAAAGTCAAAAAGTAAATCTATTTTGGCGTGTAGTGGGCCTTTGGCGACGACAACAGTCGTCGCAAAAATCTTTTTGTCGTTTTTGCTACCTTTTCTTGTAGTGAGTACGTACCGTTTCAAACTATAATTTGTTTTATTAATTAAGCATTAAAAGTTAATGTTAGTGAGCATGCTTGGCTGCTTGCTACCTTGTTACTTGTTGTTGCCAACAGCCGTGTGTGCTTTCCATATTAGCTACTTCTGCTTTTAATTTGTACCTTTTTGCTCCCCACTCTTCTCACATTTACCACAACTCACTTCTACTCTTCTTTATATTCAACTCAAAAATAAGGACAGAGACAAATAATGCAACAAATTAAATGCTTAAATTTAATTTGTCCATCATCTTTAATCATTAATTTTTTTTATATAACTGAGAAATTCAGTTTGGACCAACTTTATTGATCCGACACGTAAATCTTGTGCCAAAAATGCCTTGCAAACTCATGACGTCATGAGTTTGGTTAAACCACCGATTCAAAGATAAGAATGAATAACCTTCTGAAAGTTGAAGCTAGTAGGATTTGAATCTAGTAGTCCTTTGAAGGGTTTAATTCCCAAGTTTAACCGGAGCCCATGGCATGGAGCCATGGAAATGATCATCGAAGGAGTTTTGATGATTGGTTCGAGGGTTAGAATTGATACATAAACACTTTAGAGTTTAAAGCCAAAAGGTCGGTTCATTATATTAGCAATCTCTGTAAGGCAGAAAGAGGAACAGACCCAAACAACACTCAAGAGCAGAATCACTACACACGAGAAATAACAATTCTTAACTTAAGTCACATCTTAGCCTACGATATGGTCAAACAACAACAAGAAGTACCAAATAAATAAGCATTTTAGCCATACCAATTAATCAGCGACTCAAAGCAATAAATTAGGAACCACATAGCGCTTTCAAATCAAGTAAGCATCATTTGGACAAGAAGGATTTACAGAGTCCACGACAAAGCTAGCGATCCTCCAGTATTAACATGCCACTTGGAGATGAGAATTAAGATTATTTTGCAATGTGAAGATAACCAACGAAAAGCCAATAGATGAACTTCAACATTTGTGTCCAATTGGTAAGCATTTGAACTTTTGAAACCTACTTTTAAAATGACAAAGTATGAATTGATTTATGAAATCCTGAGATTTTAAATTCTTAATGAAATCTGTGAACCAAACACATGATTTTAAATGCAACCAAACATCCCCTTGTTTATTTATAAATTTGTATGCTTTTGAAAACAATGTACTTTATACACTGATGCTCCTAGATTGGCTGTTTCACTTTTATTTTGCTTGGTTTGGTGTGTACCAGCAGTACGATTACTACTTTTATCATTTCTTCTCAATATTGTAATAAAACTTTATAATAAGGAATTCTTTGTTTCCAATTAATAAATAAGCATTTTTTGGACTGTGTTTTTGCTTTATCACAAATTTGGACTTATTTTAATCGCTTTTCAACACATTGTGGCATGAATCACTCGAATCCACTTCAATTTGTTGAATCCTTTTTCCTCCATTCTAAAATATGCGTATATTTAAAAATTTTAACCATACTCAAGGACATAATTTCAAAGTTATATATTATTGCTTATATTAAAGACCACAGTTTTTGAAAATTTTATATTAAATTAACCTGACCAATATTTAAACTTTAGGATAAATTACAGTTTCCACTTTGTGGTTATACACAGATGATGATTCATGGTTGTCTTCCTTTTCACGTCAAAATGTGAATTATGGTACCTATAGTTGACATTTTGTCATGTTTTTAATCATTCGACTATTTAAATCTTTTAAAATGATCATTTGATCCCCAATCAAACAAAAATTCTTTTTTAATTATTCTATTTTTGTTTATCTAATTATCTTGATACTTTATTTAATATGTTGCCTTTTGTTATTTATTTATTATCATAATTATTATCAATTTATAATAATGTAAGCATTTATATCAAGTAAATATATAATAATAATAAGTTATTTATTATGTTGCTTTGTATTAATGATTTTAGTAATGTAATTGTAAATAACTTTTATACACTCAATTAAAAACTTTTATGAATATAGGAAACTTGAAAATTTTTTATGTATCGGATGATAGATCAGGAGTGAATAAAGGGTATTTATGGAATACTAAAATACACTGTAATTAAATACATGAAAATTAAGAGGGCATTTAGATTTGTGTTTGAAAAAGTACTGCAGCGTTGTGGAAACTAATAATCAGATAATAACTATAACAAAAATTGTTGTTGTCAAATTAGTGTTTGGTTTAACTTTTGTTATTTGCTATCACAATTATCAAAATCAGTTTTTAAAACAAAACGTCAAACTAACTATAGGAAAGAGGAACTACCACTGAACAAAACAAAAGCAACCAAATAAACTTAACAACCACAATAAGTCATTATAAGATGTTGTTAAAGTCATGGTTGTTAAGATTCTGATCTTGATTTTAACATATTATTAGTTTGCGATCATGACCAACAAAAATGATTCGATCCTTAGTAGTATCTCTCGTGGATAAAATCTTAGTCAAAATCTTATGATCTCGATCTGATTCGATAATACTTTTACTTAAATAAAAAATCAAAAGAATCTTAAATAAGTCATCTTTGTTAAAAGTGTTAATTACCTAATTTATGCATACCATCAATTTTCATATAATCCTGAAGTTAAATACTCTAACATATAAATCTTTAATTATATAATTAATTATAAAATATTCATCAAGAGTTGTATTGAACTATTGTACAATGCTTGGATTTTAAATAATTCATCAATTTGATATAAAATCAATATTTGATGTAAATTATAATATATGTAAAAAAGACAATATAATTTTAGTAGTATCTTAAGATCTCAATCCTGATCTTACAATAACAAAAACGATTTTAGGTAAAATCTCGATCTTAACAACCTTGGTTAAGGTTGGCAAATTATTTGCATTTATTTAAAAATATCCTTAATAACAAAAAATAGGAAAATTTTAAGTATCCTTGCTAACAAAAAAATTATACTATTTCGTATTTTTGTTGTAATTGATGTTTTGTCTAGATTTTTAGTAAACATTTATTTATAAAATATCCACGTAATACGTGGGCTAATAACTATTCTCTTAATAAATGATTATAAGAGCCAAATGGGCCGGGAGGTCAAAATGATCCGTAGTTAAAAACTAACCTAAAATGTAATGTTTTTAAGAAATGAAATCCTAGATCCTAATGTAATAATTATTTTGTTGTTTGAAAAAATTTTCAATATTACATAAAATCTTTGTCTTTTGGTTGTCGACTCGTTGGCTTAGATGAACTAGATTAATTTGTCTCCTTTACGTTCTGTCACCAAATACTTGTTTATTTACAAAATGTACGTATATAAGATTTCTAGACTTCTAGTTGGTTTTATGATGCATAATGGTCACTACTAGTAATGAAATATTACCGACAAAAGTGGACAGTTGGTAATTACCGATACATTTCTGACAAAAGTTAGTCTGAAAAACGTCAGTAAACATCGATTGGAAATAAGTCGGTGAAATCCATCGGAAACTCATCGGTAATTGGTCCTATTTTGTCATTTTTCTTTATTCTTAATGTTTTTGTGTAACTTTTACCGGCGGAATTACCAACAATTTATTAATCGGATAAAATTGACCTTCGGTCAGAAAAGTTAGTCGGTAATTATTTTGCGACCAAATTATTTGCAACCTTTTGTTTGGTCGGAAGAGGGATTTTTCCGACGGCTTTTTTGTTGGAAATAAACCTGTTTTCTAGTAGTGGTTCTTGATGAATCGTTCCATACATATATATAACAAGTCAGGGGGCGTGTAAAACTTTAAAAAACATATTAGTCATCAAACTTAATTATTTTGGAGCCTCAAATAAGATTCATATAGTTTCATGCTTACACGTAAAAAACATATAAATGAATGAATAATTGTCACATATGGTTCACGCTTCATATTTTGTGAAGACGGAAAGCGATCGATGTGATCAACCCCAAACAACTTTTTGAAAACAAGTACAATTAAACCAATTAAGTAATGCCCATCGTGCTAAAAGCAACCACACCCAATATGGTATTTAACACATGCGTCGATGCGTCGTGTTTTTTTTTTTATAATCAATTAAAGACGCAAATTAATCCAGGAACATGTGTACGTGATAATGTCAAGACCAGTTTAAACTGTTAAATTTAATTTTTTGTTCCGGATGATGGCAATGCCGAAGCTCTGTATTAGTTTTCATTTTTGCTGTTAAAAAAAACCTATTAGAATTTAATTGGCTTGGTTTAACTTCTGTGAATTTCAAAATGGGACTCAAGAAAATCAAATATAAATTTGTTCAACGTCTCAATGTAGGTTAATTATTAAATGGGTTCATATTTTCTTTTATTAGAGAAAATAAAAAGGCTAAAGTTTAATTTTTAAATTTTATTAATTGGATTCGAATTTAATCTTTTTATATCCAACGAATCAAACAAGATATATATGTACATGTCTGTCTTATCAAAAACTTAATACATACACTCAAATATAATTCGGATCCTAGGAGGGGTATTAACCACCCTTTTTTAATTGTAGGATTACCCTTGTTTAGGGAGGGACAAAAGGTTTGAATAGGATGGATGTATCATTATTTATGAAATTATGGATCTCTTAAACCAATTTGCTTACCCTTCACTGAGGGGTTACCCTAAATTAGGGATTTTAATTACCATAAAGCGATCTTACGGAGAGGAGATCACTTTGGAGCATGCGGATTAAGAGTGCCCAATTTGTGTAGAAGATTGTCAAACCGTTTCTTTCCAAGCGCTTTTCTTAGAAGGTCCGTCCGCCAATTGACATGAGGGATGCACATAGGATAGTGTTATAATCCCATTAATTAGAGCATCACGAACAAAGTGACAATCTCCATCACTATGTTTTGTTCGTTAATGAAAAACAGGGTTCTTCGCTATGTGAAGGGCAGATTGACTATCACAAAAAAGGTTAATCGTTTGTGGATGATGCACACCCAAACTCAATAACAACCCTTTTAACCATTTAAGGTCACAAGTGAGGGAAGCCATTGAGCGATATTCTGGTTTTATAGAGGAGCGAGAAACCGTATGTTGGTTTTTTGTCTTCCATGAAATAGGAGAGTGTCCAATAAACACAAACCAATCTGTCAAGGACATGCGAGTGATTGGACAGGCCGCCCAGTCTGAATCACACCAACCCTCCACGAGGCTTGTGTATGAATTGCGACAAAATGTCGTATTCATTTTGGATCTTTGTATGTATGCATGAGCTGAGACAAAAATTAGAGTTTCAGATGATATATGTATGTGTGTGTGCACGTTGACTTTCTTCTTTCCCTCAAACAAACTTTGAACGCAAAATGGATTACAAACTTTTTTTGAACGTATTTTGATTTTTATAAATTTAGTTTTTTTGAAAAATAAAGAAGTTAAAGACAAAGAGGGTTTTAGATTAATATGTTGTAGTTATTGGTTAAAAAGATAAAAATTTGTTGCCATTATCAATAAAAAGATAAAAAGTTGTTATTCTCGGCAACAATAGTATGGTAATTTGTCATTACAAGTTTATACATAAAAAATGGTTGTAATCAGTAAAAGATATAAAAGTTGTTACTATTAAAAATAAGAGTAAATTACAGAAATGGTCCCTGTGGTTTACATAAAACTTTGGATACAGTCTCTGTAGTTTCAATTTTGCATAAACGGTCCTTATCTTCACTGTTTACTTGCAAAATTGGTCCCTCTGCAGTTAACTTTAACCATGAAATGGTTAAATCTTTTATAATGACCATTTTACCCTTTTCTTTAATAACATTTTGGTCCTTCAAGTTTGTTGTTCATTTTAGTTTTGGTCCCTCAAGTAAATTTTTTTATTTAACTCTATTTTACTAATTATTATTATTATTATTGTAACGATTATTATTATTATTATTATTATTATTATTATTATTATTATTATTATTATTATTATTATTATTAATTTAACTTTTTACATATTAATTTATTTGTTTATTAAGTTTTTTTATTTTAATTCATTTTTTAATCTAAATTATAAATTATTTATTTCTTTATTATAAACAATTGTATCAAAAATAGAATCCATTTATTTTATATTTTTCCCGAATGAAAAAATTACAAACATTTTATATTATACTTTTCCAAACCAAAAAATTTTGAACCTTAAACTTTTATTAGGTTTTTCAAACAAAAAAATGTTACAAACCAAAATTTTGAACCTTAAACTTTCATTTTCTAAACTTAAAAATACGAAAACCAAACCGTTTTTTTATTTTTATTTTTACACTAAAACCCATTCTAATTTTTTGTTTTGAGAAACGAAAAGAAATACAAACCATTCTGTTGTTACTTTTTGCAAACGAAAAAAACTACGAATAATTCTAATTTCCAGTTTTTCCAAACAAAAAAATCATTCTATTTTTCTAGTTTTTTGAATAAAACCATTCTCTTTTATTTTTTCTCCGAACGGAAAAACTACCAACTATTATGTTTTTAAAGTTTTTCCTAAATACGAAATAGCGTGTAGTCTTTTTGTTCGGAAAAACTAATAAAACGGAATGGTTTGTATTTTTTACGATATGAAAATGTTAAAACTAATGATTAATAAAAAATTAATGGTTCGAAGTTTTTTGTTCGGAAAAACTAAATAATAAAAGGGTTTGTTGTTTTTCATTAAAAAAACTAAATAATGGAATGGTTTGTATTTTTTTATTTTTAGATTATTCTAGCCACTACGTTTTAAATTCTTTCCCATCATAAAAAATACAAACCATTCCGTTTTATTAGTTTTTCCGAACAAAAAGACTACACGCTATTTCGTATTTAGGAAAAACTTTAAAAACATAATAGTTGGTAGTTTTTCCGTTCGGAGAAAAAAATAAAAGGGAATGGTTTCATTCAAAACACTAGAAAAATAAAAATGAATTAAAATATAAATGATGTGATTATAAATAATAAAAGTAAGAAAAAAAATATTATTATTTTTAAAATGTAACCCTGCATTTGTGGCAGATATTTTGATAACTATAATTTGAAAATGATGTGTTTGTTATTGTTTGTTAAACGTTGACGAGGCATGTTACCGTCTGTTGTTGCCATGTTGGCACAAAACCTCTCTTGCTAAGTATTGCCTGCCTTTTTGACCTTTGACTTGTACTTCTCTTTGTGGCTTTGTTCTTTTAAATTTTATACAACCTACCATAATTAAATGATATAATTAATTTATTTTGCCTAGATTTTTATTTTTATTAACTAGAATATTATAATTTTGTTTATCTAATTAATACCTTCAAATTAAAGTTCCCTAAGCTCCAATTCATAGCTTGGAAGAGTAAGTTGGTGGCACATCCATCAAACTAAAGTTGTATCCGTCATCTGCATCTAACGGCATTCGACCCTCTTTTCCCACCCATTAATGCATAATATTTTATAATCTAAATGTTGAATCCGCAAACTTCGATTCCTCATCATCAAATGACACTTGTCTCTCTTTTTTTTTTTAATGATTGTGTAACAAATAAAGCTAATTAAAAGAAGAAAAAATTAACTGTGTGAAAAATCCAACCAAACTTTATAATAAAATATTATTTTGAATCATTAATAATCTTCCAACTTTGATTTAAGTCCCCTTTAATTTTAACGTTATTTTCTTCCTTAATTTAAATAGCATGTTAAATTTTTATTTAAGAAAACACGCTTTCTAAATACGACCAAGTAATATTATCATATCAAATTGGAAGTTAAACATTATCGACATAACAATCTTTTATCCACTTAACAGTGTTATTATTTTTTAAATCTTTTAATTATTTTTATATTTGCTTAAAAAGAAATTTATTATTAGAAAGTCTTTTAACTTGCATATACTAATACACATCACATAACAATTAGAATGTGAATTCTGTAAAAAAAAAAAAAAAAAAAATGAAGACTGAACAAAAATTTGTATCGTCAGCTTTTTTACATTTCAATCCGATATGATTAGTGTACAAAAATATAACAATCAGATACTTTTTAACGCAATTAACCCTTAAATTAAAGGGAACTTAAATCATATTTAATTTAATTAACATCAAATCAGCATAAAGACTAAAGGGCTGGCAACCCTGGTCTATGGCGGTGTATCATTTCTTCCCCTCTTCTCTCGTCTCTTTAAATACGCCTCCCTTCCACCATCCTTCTGTTCAACAATTTCCCCTAACAACAGATATTTTTAGAAAAAAAAAAAAATGGAACAAAATCTGCAAATTTTACCAAAGAAAGTTTGGAGCATGCTTCGAGTAATGTATTTGATGCTACGAAAAGGCATATCGAAGAGGAAGTTATGGATGGATCTGAACATGATGATGAAACGTGCCAAGATCATTGGTAAGGCCTTCCACAACCTTATAATTATGTTCCACCACCACCACCACAACTGGGCCGCTTTCCCCACCAACCACCACCGCCACCACCACTCCCACCATCTCTCCTTCCCTTCGCCTGATAATCCGCCAGATGATTCGTCGGACTTCAGCTGCACTGCAAGCCCCTTCATGCTATCTCCATTGCAACATAAACCGGTGGAACAAGGTGTTGAGATCATGGCTTTCAAGGAGATTGATAGCGAGACGGTTAGACAATTGAGGATAACAGACTCTCCGTTTCCGGTTAGCAGCGAGGATAACCATGTGGACGAAGCAGCAGATCAGTTCATAAGCCGCTTTTACAACGAGTTGAGGCAGCAGAATTCAAATTGATTAAGGACTCATTTAATTAATATATTTATTAGTTAATTATTGTATGTAGTACGTAGTAAATTAATTGAGTTCGATTTGAACCCGCAAAGCATATTTGCAGTGGCGAAACAACTATTGTCAAACACATAATAAGAGTGGAAATTATTTGCATTCGTTGAGTTTGACTTGTAATTAATCATCATTTTTTTATTTCAATAATTTTAAAGGATGTAATTAGCTATACATTCCACCATTGATCCTCATATAAAACTCAGCTCCCTATTAATTACTGCTTTAATTTCTGTTTCTTTTCAATTTTAAATGTAATGATTAACAAACGCCTACGCATGTACTTACGATAATAATTCCTCAAAAGAAATTCTCGGATTGATCCCCTTGTCTCTAAGAAAGATGGTTGTTGGAAGTCAATTGCATCTATTCAATCTCATTTTGATGATTATAGACTTAGCTTCTCTCTTTATTGTTGTCCCGATCGATGATGGGGTGTTATCGTGGCGATGGTCTTTAGAAAGATCGGGAATTTTTTCGGTTGCTTCTTTTGGTAGAGTTTTGGATGATTTGCAATCGTCATCTCATCGAGGGCTTCATTCTCTGGGGATTAATTTGGTTCCTTCCAAACTTAATGTTTTAGCCCATTATCGGCTGCCTACTTTCTGTAATCTGGTCTCGAGAGGAATTCAAATCCCATCTTTAAATTGTCCGTTGTGTGGGGTTGATTTAGAGTGTCAAGATCATCTTTTTCAAAGGTGTAGAGTTTCAAATGAGTTATTTGCAGATTGTAAAAGATGGTGGGGATTAAATGAACCGGCTATTGACTCGGCTGCCTCATTGCTTTCTTGGGGAATGGATCTCGGTTTTAAAGGCTTTGGATTGGAAGCGTTCTCCGCGTCGGTTTTTACATTATGAATTTTTTATTTGGAAGCTTAGGAATTCTATAGTCTTCCAATCGAATTCGACGGGTTTGTCTTCGACTATCGGTTGGATTCAAAGTCTCTCATTTTTTTGGATTAATTCTAGGGGGAAGTCCCGGAATATATTGTTGTTTTGGATCCATTGTCTGAGATTCTTGTTTAGTTAGCTTTTTTTGTTTCTATGTTGGTGAACTTGGTATTTATATGTTGTGGTGTAATCTTTGCTTCTAGTATCTTGTTGAAGCAATCTGCTATTCAAAAAAAAAAAAAAAATTCCTCAAAACTTGAATGGTTAATTATGTCCTTATTCAGTAGTAATTTAATTAGTAATGATTAATGTATAAATTATCGATTAAGAAATTTATTATACATAACTCTGATGCTTATGATACATCCTACAATTAATGAATTGAAGGTTTCGTTTAATGAACTTCTATTATATTTTAATATTTGGAGCTTAATTTAGCAGTTCTATTTTTTTGAACGACAAACTAACATACGCCTACTCCTAAACTACTCATTTGCTCCAAGTGAAGACTTCAAAATTTACTTCCACCACCTAAATTGCAACTTGTTTTCGACGGAAGTCGAACCCATGACCTCACATTTACAACACACCCCTCTTACTAGATGGGCTAAACCCCATTGGCCATTGGTAGCAGTTCTAATTGATAGCATTGCCGAATCTTTAAGTTCCTTTCTGTTGTTCCAAAAAATGAAGCTAAGATAAATAAGATATTTATATTTAAATATCTGTGTTTGGAATGGAAAAAATACAAGTCGAAGAAAGAACTTGTCTCATGTCTCATGGGAATAAAACCCAAATGAATTTATAAGGAAAAGTGTTACAGACTTATTTACATCTTTTACTCCAAGTCTTTCCTGTATGTAGGGGATGCAGACACAACAAGTAGCTCTGAAAATCCAGACTCGTATAATGTTGGATTTAAGTCATATACATTGTCTTTGGCTATTGTACCTTGAGAAACAGATCATTTCAATATTGTAATCTACTTTCTGTTTGTCAATTTATTTTCAACATTATAATTTAATTGCTTATAACTGGTATCATGTAATTTTTCTTGCACTTCATACATAATAAGTTTAAGCATCCACAACCAACACTTACATATGTCTGAAAATTGAATTTTTATTCATTTCTTGACAAAAATAATTTTATGTTACATTTATCGTCAAATTTTAAATTCTATATTATTTTTCTTGACAATTTACCATGTAAAAAACTTGTATGATTCTATTATATTAGTTGCTCTCTAACCAACTTTGTTTTCTATGATCAATTGAAACTGAAAAAAAATTAAATTATTACATTGTCTTTGTTGTTACACAAATTGTTTATGGTTCATGATCCATCAATTGGGTATATGATCAATCTTAACCGATGCCCATACGTAATATAGTACTTAGTTTGTGATATATCATATCCTCTGCAATTTGGTTAATTAAGTCGGTTTTTGATCTTTATAAATTGAATTTGGTTAGTGTTTTGTATCAAATAATGAAAAGATCGAATTATATATATGTTTTTGGAAAAGAGGAGGGAAAGCAACAGTTAATGTAGGCATGCATGTATATTTGCCACTAAAACATATATATACACCTAGCTATATCTTTTGGATATTCTAAGCTACTTTTATAACAAATATCTAGTGTAGGTATGAACAATTAAACCTTTATTTCTTGATCAATTAATTAATTAAGTGTATCTTTAATTATATTGTAGAAAACATATACAACTTAGCGTTAGTTAATGTTAGAGCACCACCAGCCTCTTGTAGTTTGGTACAAGTAACACTTTTAAAAGAGCTTTTGATCACTATCGATCTTTTGTATACGTTTTCGAAAGAACACGTACATGTTCATGTACCTTACTCAATAATTAATGAACCGAGATTGTCCATGCGAAACCAGAAAGCAAACGAGGGCGATCAACTTTTGAGATATAAAGAGAAAATACGTACAATTGGTGTGCAAGTAATTAACACTACACCATCTAGCTTGTAAATTAAAAAGCATTCAAAGCCATCTTCGTCACAACCTACACACGTGTATTAATATTCCTTAATTAGATATTAATCACCCACAAGCACATGTTAGTTACCGTTTGCCAACAGCTGGTGCCCGACATTGCGCAATTGCATGCATGTTTAAGCAGGGATTTGATTTTGGCTGATTTGCTTTTATCTTTTTGGTCCACAAACGAGTTTAACGGTACATCATATATATCTATATATATAAACGAGTTTATTCCATAAAAATGGTGGAAGAAGCTAGAAAAGATCGAGATATTGTGAAAAATATAAATATATATAGATTGGCATATATGGGGTGTTTTTATGGGGCGAAAAAAGATAAAGTGGAAGAACGTAGGGTGGGTTATTCAATTCCTTGCTTTGTTGGGTAAACTTAGAACATAAACTTTACAGTTAAAAAGTGAAAAAGTCTTAATTATAAGTTTGAAAAAGATATATATAAGGTTTGATGGAAGAATATAATTGAAGGCCGGTTTAATTATATCATTGATATAACAATAACATGCATATATGGCTAGCTTAATTTGATAATGGATTACAAGGATCGATACCATAAATAAAATTACAAAACTTGTGAAATTAAATGACACGTCATTTATATATAATCATTGGATGTTATTTTAATTAACCACGTCTCGTTAAATTTCATAATTCTTTTAAGTTGGAAATACTATTGTAATATATTAGTGGGCGTTTGGTTCGCAGATTTTTTTCTATAAGATTTGTATTTTGTCAAAAGATTTATATTATGCAGCATTTGCATTTGTCAGGATTTTGTCAAACATTCTGCATTATCTTATAGAAAAAATTTGTTAATCTGAAGAATTCAAGATAACTGAGATTTAAAATCTTAGGAGGGAGTCTGAGTTTTAAAATAACAAAAAAGAATTGAATTTATGAAATTCTGATATTTTAAATCGTTAAAACCAAACAGAATTTTAAATGTAAATTCCAGTGACTCACCAGGATTAATAATCTCATATTATTATTATCATTGGTGGAGTGGAGTGGGGGTGGGGACGGATGAAGTATATATATAACGGCGTTTGAGGTTATGACGAGGCAGGTGAGCAGACGTGGTAGAAGGAGAGTGGTCACAAAACCTCTCTTGCTAAGTAATCTCTCCTTTTTCTTCTTGTATTCCATTTCCATTCCAATTCCATGACTACAAGTTAAAAACCCTACCTTCAAATGCGCTCGCTACACATCACTTTTGTTTAACAGTGACTCACCAGCCCAATGGTGTCATTTTACTTTACCATTTGCATTATACATTTTTAACCCGCCCTTAGGCCGGTTTAACATCAACATTAATAATAATTATATTTATTTTATATTTTAATAATCTATTTTAGTATGACGAATACTCATGCAAAATATTACCCTCACATTATTCTTTACACTAACTAAATCACAATACTTTTTAATTTTGACACTTTCAATTTTATTTATTTATATAAAAAATAATATTTAGTTTTATATAAACTTAAACGTAAACATAAATTAAGCTATAAAACATCTATTATTGAAATTTTTAAACAAAATAAATATCAAAATACTTATTTTAAGCTTTCTAGTTCACCTTTTCAACATTATTAATTTTTTTCTAATATTACATCTACAACGATTTTGCAATCAACCCAATTTCCAGATATATATCGAAAACTTAGAACAAAAGACAATCTCAATCTATTTGAATTTAGCACCGAATATACTAAAAGAATTAGTCAGCGTAATTGTCTACCTCTAAAAGAGAATAGACTACACAATGCCATAACCGGCATCGCGTATGCAAAGGAACACTAGCAAAAGATCATATGCTTAAACCAAATGTTGTCCAAGAATACAAACCTTACAAAATCCAAACACCATTACTTTTGAAATATACATCATGTTATTTACGATGTTATATCATAAATTTTTAATATTAATTTTATTTTCATTTCATGATGGAAATGAAATTATTAGAACGAATTTACAATCTTAATATTTTAAATTAAATAAAAAACAGATTTGTCTATTCATATAATGTAAGGTAGTATGATGAATTATTTCTTGTTATCCTCCATAAAAAATTCAATAAATGAATCTTTAACTAGCAGCATAGCACATATAGAAGGTCATCAAGAACGTCTCTCGATCCTTGGCTGGATAAGACTCTTAATATATATTTCCCCCCGGCCTATCAAATGGGATCAGGGTTTGTTGTTGTTTAATTATTCTAAAGCGTATTAATCTTTATAGAAGAGATCTAAAGGTACGGATTCTAAAGTTTCATAAAAAAATATGATCAAACTATGGTAATGGATAAGATAAGGCTGAATAATTATTGCTTAATTAGACAAAAAAAAAAAAGGTTTAATTTTCAAAATATAGTAGTATATGGTACAAGCATGAAGCATCTACAACAACTTTAAGGAAACCAATTTCCACCCCTTGTATGAATCAAGATCGAAGCTAATTAAACTATTATCACATGACCACACATAATTTATCCAATCCAAAAACTGCCACTACAAGAAAAGTGTCATTTAGTGATACATGATTTTAGTGACACAAAAATAAGTGTCATTATATCTTTACTTTTAGTGACACTTATAAAAAGAGTAGGTATAGAGCAATCTTTTACCCACACTTTTTCTTTTTTAGTGACACAAAAATTGTGTCACAAAATACTTGAGGCCTATACCCACACACCTTTTTAGTCACTAAATATCTATACTCACTCCACTTTTACCTACTCTTTTTATTGTGTAGGTAAAAGTTTTGATACCTATAGTGACACTTTCTTGACAAAAATAAGAGTGGGTAAAAGTGGAGTGGGTATAGATATTTAGTGACTAAAAAAGTATGTGAGTATAGACCTCAAGTATTTTGTGACAAAATTTTTGTGTCACTAAAAAAGAAAAAATATGGGTAAAAGATTGCTCTATACCTACTCTTTTTATAAGTGTCACTAAAAGTAAGATATAGTGACACTTATTTTTGTGTCACTAAAATCATGTGTCACTAAATGACACTTTTATTGTAGTGTGCCATCAATAATTGATGATTAAAACCCAACAAATATATATAATATGAAACAAAAAGCAATCTACATACATACTGTAAAGTAAAATTTATAAATAAATAAATAAATAAAGCTAAAAAAATCATAAAATAAGGAAAGCACCACGCAGTCGATCTCCTTACCTTAACATCAAAGGCAGCATTGCCACGTGTAACGTATTTCCTTCTCTTTAAATACCTACCCCTTCCTCATTCCCACCTTCAATTTCATCAACAACTTCAATTCGATCTCAATCTCTTCTAAACAAAACAAGATCCATCGATCAACACATATATATCATATCACTCTTCAATTCATCGAGTCCTCAGATAAAAATGGAACAAAATCCATCGGTTTTAGCCAAGAAAGTTTGGAGCTTGGTTCGTGTGGCCTACTTCATGCTACGAAAAGGCATTTCCAAGAGGAAATTATTAATGGACTTCAACATGATTGTTAAGCGTGGTAAGATTGCCGGTAAGGCCTTGCAGAACCTTATGTTCCACCACCACCACCACCACCACCACAATTGGGCTGCTTTCTCCACCGACGACAGCCCACATCTCCCTGCTACTTTCCCATATCCTCCACCGGGTGAATACGAGTTCAGTTGCAGCAACAGCCCTGCAACTAGCAACCATCCCTTCTCTCTATTTTCCTTTCACAAGAAACACCACCATTCCAACAATCGACAACCGGAGGCGCTTGACATGATGACCGTTAATGCTGTGGTGATGAAGGCCATGGAGACGATGATTCACAGCGAGACCGCGTCACCGTCACCGGCAGTACTGCCAGGATTCGGGAGAAGTCCCATGGTTAGGCAGCTGAGGGTGACCGACTCTCCATTTCCATTGAGTAACACTGGAGAGGATAGCCGTGTCGATGAGGCAGCAGAGCAATTCATAAGCCGGTTTTACAATGACTTGCGCCAACAGAATACTAAGGTCGCGTTTGGTTCGTCGTGAAACATACATGCATGATGTCTCTGATCGATGATCATTGACGAATTTAAACTTTTTTTTAATTTTCTTTTCATCTCTTGGGTTGTGGTTAGGTTAAGTCTCTTAATTATTTTCTTTTTTACAAGTGAATTTTAGATTAGAGCTTGTAAAAGACATTTGTGAGAGATGGATGGTATGGTGTTTGGACTTTGGTGTAGGTACATGTGAAAAATGTAATTTTTATACAGATTTATAGAATTGAAATAAAGAAAAATGTAATTTTAATTAGCAATAATTATATCAGATATTTCATACCAATAAGTACTGTGGACTTTGTTGTTTCATCATACCTGGCCTTCTATTCTTTCCTGTTTCTTGCTGATCAATACCATACATGTCTATGCTCTTTACATCTGCGACTCCCAACTTATATCCATCGTCACTGTCACCCTTTCATTTTATTACTCAATCTAGTTTTCACGATTTTCATGACTGAAAATGCACGCTCGGTAGTTGCAGTAGACACCAGGATTGTTAACACAAACCGAATCAATCTATCAACTAAATAATAGTAACTTGCTTTTCCTATCTCTTTAAATTTTTGACACAGTTCACCAATAGAGGACAATTTTCCTAACACTTGACGATCTTTCACGTCAACTTCAAAGTGCTTCAACTCATGAAACTTCAAAACATCCAATTCTTTCTCCAAAAAATCATGAAAATAGTATTTTCTTGCAAGCTTGAAAATAACATCCAAATTAAGGGATCTATATCCCTCTCATGGATCCAATGGAGAGATAAGTTCTAGAAGTTTCACAATTTTCTCACTAAACCTGGAGTCAATTTCATGTAACTGGAAATCAATTGTTTCTTCAAATATATCAAAATGGTAATGATGCTCGCTACTAATATGATCTCACTTCTTAGTGTTTCTTCGGTGAAAACAAGGGGCATCAAAATAAGGTTGCATAAATCAGATATGTTAAGGGCATCAAAATAGTGTTTCTTGCAGAAATTGATGATGTCACCAACAAAAGAATCCATTTGTTATCTCTAAGCTTGCATTTGGTACGAATAAATGAACATAATAAAATTGTCTTAGTTTTCAAGCTTTGTTGACAAATGACCATAACTACTTTAGTTGATATTGCTAGATCAATAATCTTTTATCATTGTTTTAAATATTCCGATTTTAATATTAAGATCTTACGATTTTACTAACACGATTAGTGAAAACGAGTCGATCCTAAGTAAGTTTCTTAAAGGTAGAATTAAATTTTAAAATTAATTAAATAATATATATTTTTCCTATACTACCTTTTGGTTAATGCATCTGATATGTTGCATCACGAGATGCATCAGATATGTTGCATCATTTGATGCATCACGAAATCAACTTGATACAACGGTTGTAAGATGGTTCCTAGATACCTAGATGCACAAGAATTCTCAATTGATTTGTTACATTCTAGCTTTTATGTACCAACTACTATTTATAATTTAGACTTATTAATTTTTAAGAATATGAAAAACCCAATTCCCCAAAGAGACACCCGATCCCGATGGAGTGATGATGTATTTCATACTCCGATGGGGATGGGGACGGACATGGCCGGGGATGAGGAGTAATACAATAACCGTAAAATTTTAAAACATATAAATGTAAAAACACACAACTAATCTAAAACATAATAACAAACCTAATAATTGTATCAATAAGCATAGCGGTATGAACCTTGTTTTGGCGATTTCGGGGACGAAATCATTTTAAGTGGTAGGTGTTATAATAACCCGAATTTAATAATTGGCGATTTCGAGGACGAAATCATTTTAAGTGGTAGGTGATATAATACCCCGAGAATTTAACAACAATATTTAAATAATAATAATAATAAATATAAATAACAACATAATTTTAACTTAACTAAATATTACACTATTTCAGTAAAATAAATAAACTGGGCTTAAATAATAAAAGAACTAAACGAGCCCAAGCCCGTTTACTAATTAGGGTTAAACTAGTATTAAATAAATTAATAACTCTAAACCGTATCATTAACAACGAAACCCTAGCGGCCGTAATATCGTCACTGCAGTTCGTCAAGAAGCAAATCGGATTCGTGTTCGTGGTTTTTCTTCAACTGAGGTAACGATCTCTTCTAAACTATCTCGTTCTTGTAAATCTTGTAAACATAATGATGTTTGTATCTGAAAATACGAAGTAAACCAGATCTATATGTAATAAATGGTAATAAACGAACCTGTTATTAGAGATTGAGCGGCGGTGGCGATGGTGATTCTGTGACCGGCGGCGCCGCACCAGGGACGGCCGCAATGGCCCTGGTCAGCGGCTGCCGTGAAAGAGAGTGTGTGAGCCGGGAGATCGAGCGATGGCGGCGTTGTGGTGTTGTTGTGCGGCAGCGGCGGCGGCGTTGCTGCTGCCGTTGGGGTTAGCGAGAGCGAGAGAGGGAGCGTGAGGGTGAGCGAGGGAGACGAGAGCAGAGAGGAGATGATGGTGCGGTTCGTGTGGTGGTCGCCGGCGAGTGGCGGCGGCGGTCGCCGGAGAGCAGAGAGATGGAGAGTAGAGAGAAAAGAGGTTAGAGAGAGAAAGAAGAGAGAGAGTGAATGTTTGTGTGTGTGCGTGGATTTGGCCGAGAAAAGAGGAAGAAGGAAAAGAAATTGGGTCATGGGTCATGGATCCGACCCGACCCGACCCGTAATCTAAATAATTAATTAAATATATATAATATTCAATAAATCAAATATTCTGTTTTATATTCTTAAAAAAAAAATCATAACTACTATTAATTAATTAATTAATAATTGGTTTTAAACCCATTTAATAAACTTAATATATTGGAACCAATTCTAAATAAAATAATTAATGGGTAACAAATCAATTAATTATTCACGGTTATAATTACGATTAATATCAATTAAATGTTAATACTAGTTATTAAAGGGTTAAAATGGAATAACTTTATAAACGACTTAATATTAAATTAATGCTCACTTATAAGTTAATTTAAATGTTCAATTGAGATTAAAATAAATACACTAAAATTATATGTAGCTGAATACGACTAAAGTATAGAGAAATCCGAGGGGTAATCAACGTAATAATAATCAGCTGAATAATGCGGGTAATAATCAGCAGGCCGGTGCTGGTAATCAGAGGGGAAATTCTGGAAGAGTCTTCGCCATCACTGAGCAGCAGGCTGCTAATGCTCCAGGTACGATATCGGGCTTACTCTCTTTGTCGGGCCGAGAGGCTCATGTCTTATTCGATACGGGGTCTACGCATTCTATTATCTCATCATCTTTTGCTCAGCGTGTCGGTTTGATTGCTACGAGTCTAGAGTCTTCTATCTCTATCTCTACTCCCATGGGGAGTTATGTGGTTATTGAATGTATGTATCTCGATTGTCCGTTGTGTGTCGAGAATTTTATTTTTACTGCTCAATTATTACCTATGTCCATGCGAGACTTTGATATTATTCTGGGGATGGATTGGTTGACCGAGCATCGGGTCACCATCGACTGTCAATCTATGCGCGTTATTTTCGGGGATCTCGAGGATCCTAAGTGTGTCTATCAGGGTTTTCGGCCTAGTGGTGTTATTCCGATCATCTCAGCTATGGAGGCGAGGAGATTGTTATCGAAAGGTTGTGAGGGGTATTTAGCTTCTGTTGTCGACACTGCGAAGAAAGGGGTTCCTATTGACGATCAGCCGGTTGTGGACGAGTTTGCCGATGTCTTTCCAGAAGAATTGCCGGGTTTGCCACCGGAGAGAGAGGTGGAGTTTGCAGTTGAGTTGGTTCCGGGTGCTGAGCCTATTTCCAAAACGCCGTATCGTATGGCGCCGCTTGAGCTTCAGGAGTTGAAGGGGCAGTTGCAAGAGCTTCTTGATCGCGGTTTTATTAGACCGAGTGTATCACCTTGGGGTGCACCGATTCTTTTTGTAAAGAAGAAAGATGGGTCAATGAGGCTATGCATAGATTACCGAGAGTTGAATCGGGTAACGATCAGGAATAGATACCCGCTTCCTCGTATCGAGGATCTGTTTGATCAACTGCAGGGTGCAAAGCATTTTTCAAAGATTGATTTGAGGTCGGGGTACCATCAGTTGCGAGTACGGTCAGAGGACATTCCAAAGACTGCTTTTCGCACCAGATACGGTCATTTCGAGTTTATGGTGATGCCTTTTGGTTTGACCAATGCTCCAGCCGTATTTATGGATCTGATGAACCGTGTCTTCCATGAGTACTTGGATAAGTTCGTGGTGGTGTTTATTGACGATATCCTTGTGTACCAACCTCTTCTTCAACTCCTCAAAACTCTTCTCTCGCTCTTCTGACCAAACGAACTTCACTCCCTTCCTGATAAGCTGAGTCAATGGCAACGCTATCGACGAGAACCCTTCCACAAACCGACGATAATACCCAGCTAGTCCGAGAAAACTTCTCACCTCGGTCACTGAAGTAGGTCTCGGCCAATTAGTGATAGCCTCTACCTTTGCTGGATCCACTTCAATCCCCTGACCTGATATCACATGCCCCAGAAAAGCCACACGCTCTAACCAGAACTCACACTTCGAGTATTTAGCGTACAACTTCTTCTCTCTGAGAGTCCCCAAGACCGTCCTCGTCCAATTCTTGCGGTACCGTCTGAGACCGGAGGTTTTCAGATTTACAGCGATGCTTCGAAGAAAGGTTTGGGTTGTGTGCTTATGCAGAATGGGAAGGTGATTGCATATGCCTCTAGGCAGTTGAAGCCGTACGAGGTTAATTACCCAACACACGACTTAGAATTAGCTGCCGTGGTATTTGCGTTGAAAATCTGGAGACATTACCTGTACGGAGAGACTTGTGATATTTTCACTGATCACAAGAGCTTGAAGTATATTTTCACGCAAAAGGAGCTTAATATGAGGCAGAGAAGATGGCTCGAGTTATTGAAAGATTATGATGCCAAGATTCAATACCACCCGGGGAAAGCTAACGTGGTGGCAGATGCCCTCAGTAGGAAAAGTTCAGGGAGTGTGGCGTGTTTCGTTACTCAGCCTCACATTATCAAGGACTTGGAGAGGATGGAGGTAGAGTTGCGTGCAGGCAGAACAGATGGAAGTTCGGCTCACCTCAAAATAGAGCCTAACCTGGCTCTGATACCAACTGTAACACCCCGATCCCGACCGGACCGGCGATGTTAATAAACTACCTCATCTAACTAAAGCAAACTAAACAATTTATTAAACTTCCAAAACATAACATAAATTTCAACTGATCTCGAATAACAAAATAAAGCAAAACCAACTTAGTTAATGTTCACGAACTTTATTTATTAAAGCAATATAAAATATCTATCATAAGACTAATCCTCCAATAGTCAACTCTCTGCACACTGCCCATCATCACCCCTGAGTACCTGCCGGAAGAAAGAACACAGCATGAGCCAAACGCCCAGTACGGAGATCGAATACAAGTGCAACGTGTACGAATTTAAAGACTTAGGAATGTTTTGAAAATAAATTTCTTTAAAAGGAAAGTTTTGAAAATGGTTTTTCTTTAAAATAAATATCCACCTCCACACCAGATCAAACAAAGAAATATAATGGCTGAAGCAACAAAGGGTTGGGTTATATTTACCGAGCGTCCTAATATCCATCTCACAATCAATCTCATAATCAATCTCACAACCACTCATATCACTCAAGACTACACTGAGAGGCCACCTCAGTGCATCTGGCCGGAAGGGGTGTATGGCATTACACCTTACTTCCGCAAACTCATAACATAGCCTAGGATGCATCCATACGCCTCCCTGAAATAATCAACAGCTCATTCCCAGAGCTAACTGATCGGATCATTTTATACCGACTTTAATGTGTTTAAATGATATTATTTTATGTATAAAGTATTGGTATAATGCTACATTTAATTGTTTTTATCGATTGAAGGGTTAAATCTTAAAAGGAGTTAAAATGAGTAAATTGTGCCTTGGAATGTTCTACTATTGATAAAACTCATTACGCATGTAGGTAATCCTCTCAAGTAAAAGTCTGGCAGATTTGAGCGCAATCGGAGAAGATTTATAGAAAGCCAAGCGCAGACTGGGGCGCAGCCCTGCTCCCCAACCGAGTGCTCAACAGAATGATTTATTCTGCCAAAATACGCGATTTTAGACCCAAGCGCAGGGCGGGGCGCAGGCCTGCGCCCACGGCTGCGCCCAACCCATAAAATATTAATTTCGTGATTTTTAGGGTTTTTCAGAGCTGCCTATATATATGACAAGCTTCCAGACGAAAAAACACACATATTTTGAGGAGAAATTGAAGAGAAAAGAGGAAGAAAAGTCCAGATTCATCCATCGCGATGTAGTCTGCGCGAAACCAACGGCGAAAGGTTTGGGGTTTGGTTCCTTCTACGCTCCATCTTTCCCCCATCAATCCAACAACTACGAAGGTTGTTCCTGACAAGTTCAATGTTTCGTACGCGTTGGTTGATGATTATCACGCTATTATCGTTCAAGGGTTTGTTTATTATTTAAGTATTTATGTTTTTCGTTGAGTTATTATTGTAACGAACGATATGTTTTATTAGTTTTCTGTGTGATTATTATTTAAAGATATTGTTCCGTTCGCTTCTATTTATATCTTTATCGTAAGACGCGTCGTAGCCGTGTTACATGCCGTGCCGAGCTCATTAGATTAGGAGTTAAGACGGACTGTGAACATGACACGATTCGTGCCCAAAATACGGATTGCGATAGATGTGAGTGTCATGACTATGTCTATGTGGTTAGGTTACAAAGATAATTAAACGGAATAATAAATAATTAAGTTATTTGCAACCCTATGTCGATAATCCATAATTCCACCCAAACCCTGAATCTGAAGTCGTTGGCGTTCTTACTTTGATCTTTAAGTTTTCGTAACAAAGATTTAACTAAATTTCCAAAGTTTCACCTAACCAATTCCTTCCTTCAATTAGTTTAATAATTAGTTTTTATTATTAGTTAATAACTATCGTAGAATATTATTGATAACCACATGCTCCCTGAGGAGACGATCCCACTTACCCTAGCTATAAGTTAAGGTGATTGGTGTTTTTATAAATTATTTTTGAACGCTTTACGACGAGCGGATATCAAAATGGCGCCGTTGCCGGGGAGCTAGTGCGCTTATTAGTTTTGTTTTACGATAGTTGTTTAGGTTTACTTTGGTTTATTTTATTTTATTTTATTTTACTTTACTTTCTTTAATTTTTATTTAGTTTTTAAATTTTTTTTTTAATTATTTGGAATGGAATCTTCATATAATTATGATTATTATCCATCCAAACATAATTACTCGGATTATAATGATCAATATTATTCTAATTATGATAATCATGATTCTTACTACTCGAGTCGTGATTCGTACAATCCATGGGAACGACATCCGGATTCCGATGAGTATTATTATAATGACTATTATCCATCTCAGCAGCGATTATATGATGAAAATCGGTGCTATCAAGAGAATGTTATGACATCCATGAGGGAATGCATGACATTTATGGAGGCAAACACCAAGCATCTCCAATATCTCGTGAACACATGGGGGCAAATCACCGATCTCTTTTTAAAACAAGAAGCGGAGAGGGAGATGTACATGGAGCCGGATGATGAATTTTATGATGAGCGAGGATTCGAGCATCAAGATATCCATCAAGAGACGTCCTTAGAATTACTAAACTTTAACGAGGAAGAGAGAGTCGAAAGTGAAGTTGTTATAAAAGATCTGCTCCAACCATCAACGGAGACAACTCCATATTTCGAACTCCCTTATTTAAATTATTATTTAAAAAGTTTAATGCCTGAAACTAGCTCTAGTTCAATGCTAATTATTTTTCATGATATTTCAGGTACCTATGGAGTACGAATCGCACGAAGGGAAAAACCGATCAAATATCCGGGTAATGTATGTGGACAAGGTGACAAACCACCTTGAAGAGGTATCGTCTGGCTGAAGACGTAAAACTTAGCGCTTCTTGGGAGGCAACCCAAAGAACTTTGTGGGTGTGTTCAATAGAAATCCTCACGAGACTATAACTCGTCCACCCGGGCTACCGAGGGGTTTAAAGGCTTGTTGCACATGCTAAGTGCAATCGTGATCCCTACGAAAGTGAGGTTTAGTGTATATTTATGTTTATTTAGTTTAAGGTTCCAATTATTGTTATTTTAGTGCATTATAGTTTATAGTTCTCAAATGCATATCATGTGTGATTTAAAAGAAAATATAGGTGCAGTAGGGAATTAAGTTGGGGATGTTTGCTCTCACCCCAATTACCAATGCTTAAAATGATTTAACTCACCTTTTAATTAAATCATGATATGAATCGCTCATATGCATTTTAGTTTATTGCATTTAATTAGCTTGCATCATTATAATTTGTCAATTTAATTAATAGTATTCTCATGACTTTTAAGTATTATAACGAGAATTGGTAGATAATTAAGTTGGGGATGTTATTCCACCCCAACTGCGGCTTCAAACGACTATCTCGCTATTTATTTAACTATGTCATGAAAATAAATACATTCATTTTTTAGGCATGATTTTACATTATTCGTACACTCATCCACTTGAATCTCAGTCTAATCTATATTGGTATTGGGACAATGATGTCCAAAGTTGAAGAGGAGGATTGACTTGCAAGGAGATATAATGTATATGAGTGGATGATTACATTGCGAAAGATAGAAGGCGACCGACCCAGGATTTTGCATTTAATGATCAGGTCCCTTCGTTCCTTTTGTTATGTTTTAAATAGTAGTGTGTGAGTGTGCTTGCATTTAAATTAGTTTAGTTTTTCATGATTTTTAATTTTTAGTTTTTATTTTACATTTGTGTGTTCACCCTTGAACAATAGTGTTTTGATTAATCAACTAAAAGTAATAATGCACTGATCTTATCTCCCTAATTTATTTTGGTTTGAGCAAGTAACTTAAAATGATGATTCTAGTTAGGAAATAGATTAATACCAAGTGATATCAGTGATGATCAAGTTAATTTAAAAATTATTAAAAAGAGTCATAACAAATGTGCATGCATGAGATTAATAAAAGAATTTGAGTATGTTACACTCGTGTGTGGTTTTAAAGAATAAAACACTTTATCAAAACCAACATTTCAAAAGACATCGATACACCTAAGCAATAAGGGGGAGTGTTGCAAGTAAATCCGTGAGGCGTAGGTGCTTAAACTGTAAGGGGTGGCCTAACGAGTTCGGAAAAGAAGTCTGAGGGGTATTCTATACCTAATCCCCTAAAGCCAACTGGTTTGGGAGCGGTTGACCAATTTTCCGTTACATGGACTCGTTAGAAAAGTCATGTTCAAACCCTTAATAAAATAACTCGTAAGTGTGCTAAATGAAATTATCAAATGATAAGTGAGTTCATTATAAACGTCAAAACCGGTAAAATTGCATGCATGTAACCTTGAGCAAAAATAGGTGGTTTATGGTGAGGAATGTTTGGGAGGTAAAGTGTTGATAGCGGTTTTAACACAGTGTAACGGAAACGAATTTTTAGTTATGATCATGCATGGACGTTTAGTATGAAGGCTGTTACTAATTTGATAAATTAATTAGAGAGTCACTGATTTATCATACGCCTGGTAAAAGAAATCTTGAACATTAAAGTCTGATTTAGTTTTCTTGCTCGGGACGATCAAGGTTTAAGTTGGGGATGTTTGATCGGATCATTTTATACCGACTTTAATGTGTTTAAATGATATTATTTTATGTATAAAGTATTGGTATAATGCTACATTTAATTGTTTTTATCAATTGAAGGGTTAAATCTTAAAAGGAGTTAAAATGAGTAAATTGTGCCTTGGAATGTTCTACTATTGATAAAACTCATTACGCATGTAGGTAATCCTCTCAAGTAAAAGTCTGGCAGATTTGAGCGCAATCGGAGAAGATTTATAGAAAGCCAAGCGCAGACTGGGGCGCAGCCCTGCTCCCCAACCGAGTGCTCAACAGAATGATTTATTCTGCCAAAATACGCGATTTTAGACCCAAGCGCAGGGCGGGGCGCAGGCCTGCGCCCACGGCTGCGCCCAACCCATAAAATATTAATTTCGTGATTTTTAGGGTTTTTCAGAGCTGCCTATATATATGACAAGCTTCCAGACGAAAAAACACACATATTTTGAGGAGAAATTGAAGAGAAAAGAGGAAGAAAAGTCCAGATTCATCCATCGCGATGTAGTCTGCGCGAAACCAACGGCGAAAGGTTTGGGGTTTGGTTCCTTCTACGCTCCATCTTTCCCCCATCAATCCAACAACTACGAAGGTTGTTCCTGACAAGTTCAATGTTTCGTACGCGTTGGTTGATGATTATCACGCTATTATCGTTCAAGGGTTTGTTTATTATTTAAGTATTTATGTTTTTCGTTGAGTTATTATTGTAACGAACGATATGTTTTATTAGTTTTCTGTGTGATTATTATTTAAAGATATTGTTCCGTTCGCTTCTATTTATATCTTTATCGTAAGACGCGTCGTAGCCGTGTTACATGCCGTGCCGAGCTCATTAGATTAGGAGTTAAGACGGACTGTGAACATGACACGATTCGTGCCCAAAATACGGATTGCGATAGATGTGATTGTCATGACTATGTCTATGTGGTTAGGTTACAAAGATAATTAAACGGAATAATAAATAATTAAGTTATTTGCAACCCTATGTCGATAATCCATAATTCCACCCAAACCCTGAATCTGAAGTCGTTGGCGTTCTTACTTTGATCTTTAAGTTTTCGTAACAAAGATTTAACTAAATTTCCAAAGTTTCACCTAACCAATTCATTCCTTCAATTAGTTTAATAATTAGTTTTTATTATTAGTTAATAACTATCGTAGAATATTATTGATAACCACATGCTCCCTGAGGAGACGATCCCACTTACCCTAGCTATAAGTTAAGGTGATTGGTGTTTTTATAAATTATTTTTGAACGCTTTACGACGAGCGGATATCAAAATGGCGCCGTTGCCGGGGAGCTAGTGCGCTTATTAGTTTTGTTTTACGATAGTTGTTTAGGTTTACTTTGGTTTATTTTATTTTATTTTATTTTACTTTACTTTCTTTAATTTTTATTTAGTTTTTAAATTTTTTTTTTTTTTTAATTATTTGGAATGGAATCTTCATATAATTATGATTATTATCCATCCAAACATAATTACTCGGATTATAATGATCAATATTATTCAAGTTATGATAATCATGATTCTTACTACTCGAGTCGTGATTCGTACAATCCATGGGAACGACATCCGGATTCCGATGAGTATTATTATAATGACTATTATCCATCTCAGCAGCGATTATATGATGAAAATCGGTGCTATCAAGAGAATGTTATGACATCCATGAGGGAATGCATGACATTTATGGAGGCAAACACCAAACATCTCCAATATCTCGTGAACACATGGGGGCAAATCACCGATCTTTTTTTAAAACAAGAAGCGGAGAGGGAGATGTACATGGAGCCGGATGATGACTTTTATGATGAGCGAGGATTCGAGCATCAAGATATCCATCAAGAGACGTCCTTAGAATTACTAAACTTTAACGAGGAAGAGAGAGTCGAAAGTGAAGTTGTTATAAAAGATCTGCTCCAACCATCAACGGAGACAACTCCATATTTCGAACTCCCTTATTTCAATTATTATTTAAAAAGTTTAATGCCTGAAACTAGCTCTAGTTCAATGCTAATTATTTTTCATGATATTTCAGGTACCTATGGAGTACGAATCGCACGAAGGGAAAAACCGATCAAATATCCGGGTAATGTATGTGGACAAGGTGACAAACCACCTTGAAGAGGTATCGTCTGGCTGAAGACGTAAAACTTAGCGCTTCTTGGGAGGCAACCCAAAGAACTTTGTGGGTGTGTTCAATAGAAACCCTCACGAGACTATAACTCGTCCACCCGGGCTACCGGGGGGTTTAAAGGCTTGTTGCACATGCTAAGTGCAATCGTGATCCCTACGAAAGTGAGGTTTAGTGTATATTTATGTTTATTTAGTTTAAGGTTCCAATTATTGTTATTTTAGTGCATTATAGTTTATAGTTCTCAAATGCATATCATGTGTGATTTAAAAGAAAATATAGGTGCAGTAGGGAATTAAGTTGGGGATGTTTGCTCTCACCCCAATTACCAATGCTTAAAATGATTTAACTCACCTTTTAATTAAATCATGATATGAATCGCTCATATGCATTTTAGTTTATTGCATTTAATTAGCTTGCATCATTATAATTTGTCAATTTAATTAATAGTATTCTCATGACTTTTAAGTATTATAACGAGAATTGGTAGATAATTAAGTTGGGGATGTTATTCCACCCCAACTGCGGCTTCAAACGACTATCTCGCTATTTATTTAACTATGTCATGAAAATAAATACATTCATTTTTTAGGCATGATTTTACATTATTCGTACACTCATCCACTTGAATCTCAGTCTAATCTATATTGGTATTGGGACAATGATGTCCAAAGTTGAAGAGGAGGATTGACTTGCAAGGAGATATAATGTATATGAGTGGATGATTACATTGCGAAAGATAGAAGGCGACCGACCCAGGATTTTGCATTTAATGATCAGGTCCCTTCGTTCCTTTTGTTATGTTTTAAATAGTAGTGTGCGAGTGTGCTTGCATTTAAATTAGTTTAGTTTTTCATGATTTTTAATTTTTAGTTTTTATTTTACATTTGTGTGTTCACCCTTGAACAATAGTGTTTTGATTAATCAACTAAAAGTAATAATGCACTGATCTTATCTCCCTAACTTATTTTGGTTTGAGCAAGTAACTTAAAATGATGATTCTAGTTAGGAAATAGATTAATACCAAGTGATATCAGTGATGATCAAGTTAATTTAAAAATTATTAAAAAGAGTCATAACAAATGTGCATGCATGAGATTAATAAAAGAATTTGAGTATGTTACACTCGTGTGTGGTTTTAAAGAATAAAACACTTTATCAAAACCAACATTTCAAAAGACATCGATACACCTAAGCAATAAGGGGGAGTGTTGCAAGTAAATCCGTGAGGCGTAGGTGCTTAAACTGTAAGGGGTGGCCTAACGAGTTCGGAAAAGAAGTCTGAGGGGTATTCTATACCTAATCCCCTAAAGCCAACTGGTTTGGGAGCGGTTGACCAATTTTCCGTTACATGGACTCGTTAGAAAAGTCATGTTCAAACCCTTAATAAAATAACTCGTAAGTGTGCTAAATGAAATTATCAAATGATAAGTGAGTTCATTATAAACGTCAAAACCGGTAAAATTGCATGCATGTAACCTTGAGCAAAAATAGGTGGTTTATGGTGAGGAATGTTTGGGAGGTAAAGTGTTGATAGCGGTTTTAACACAGTGTAACGGAAACGAATTTTTAGTCATGATCATGCATGGACGTTTAGTATGAAGGCTGTTACTAATTTGATAAATTAATTAGAGAGTCACTGATTTATCATACGCCTGGTAAAAGAAATCTTGAACATTAAAGTCTGATTTAGTTTTCTTGCTCGGGACGATCAAGGTTTAAGTTGGGGATGTTTGATCGGATCATTTTATACCGACTTTAATGTGTTTAAATGATATTATTTTATGTATAAAGTATTGGTATAATGCTACATTTAATTGTTTTTATCGATTGAAGGGTTAAATCTTAAAAGGAGTTAAAATGAGTAAATTGTGCCTTGGAATGTTCTACTATTGATAAAACTCATTACGCATGTAGGTAATCCTCTCAAGTAAAAGTCTGGCAGATTTGAGCGCAATCGGAGAAGATTTATAGAAAGCCAAGCGCAGACTGGGGCGCAGCCCTGCTCCCCAACCGAGTGCTCAACAGAATGATTTATTCTGCCAAAATACGCGATTTTAGACCCAAGCGCAGGGCGGGGCGCAGGCCTGCGCCCACGGCTGCGCCCAACCCATAAAATATTAATTTCGTGATTTTTAGGGTTTTTCAGAGCTGCCTATATATATGACAAGCTTCCAGACGAAAAAACACATATATTTTGAGGAGAAATTGAAGAGAAAAGAGGAAGAAAAGTCCAGATTCATCCATCGCGATGTAGTCTGCGCGAAACCAACGGCGAAAGGTTTGGGGTTTGGTTCCTTCTACGCTCCATCTTTCCCCCATCAATCCAACAACTACGAAGGTTGTTCCTGACAAGTTCAATGTTTCGTACGCGTTGGTTGATGATTATCACGCTATTATCGTTCAAGGGTTTGTTTATTATTTAAGTATTTATGTTTTTCGTTGAGTTATTATTGTAACGAACGATATGTTTTATTAGTTTTCTGTGTGATTATTATTTAAAGATATTGTTCCGTTCGCTTCTATTTATATCTTTATCGTAAGACGCGTCGTAGCCGTGTTACATGCCGTGCCGAGCTCATTAGATTAGGAGTTAAGACGGACTGTGAACATGACACGATTCGTGCCCAAAATACGGATTGCGATAGATGTGAGTGTCATGACTATGTCTATGTGGTTAGGTTACAAAGATAATTAAACGGAATAATAAATAATTAAGTTATTTGCAACCCTATGTCGATAATCCATAATTCCACCCAAACCCTGAATCTGAAGTCGTTGGCGTTCTTACTTTGATCTTTAAGTTTTCGTAACAAAGATTTAACTAAATTTCCAAAGTTTCACCTAACCAATTCCTTCCTTCAATTAGTTTAATAATTAGTTTTTATTATTAGTTAATAACTATCGTAGAATATTATTGATAACCACATGCTCCCTGAGGAGACGATCCCACTTACCCTAGCTATAAGTTAAGGTGATTGGTGTTTTTATAAATTATTTTTGAACGCTTTACGACGAGCGGATATCACTAACATAATCTCAATCAATCATTCAATCATGAATCGCAAACAAAAGGGAGACGCCGTAACCGATCACACTGTTACGGAAGTGTCATGCCATTGGTGCCGCAATGGCATGCCTGTGGTACCTCCACAGGTAGTTCACTCGGTAATCCTATCTCCTGTCTACTGTCTAGGGTTCAAGCATAACAAAAGGCCCGAATGAACATTCCAAAGATAAATAACCATTTCAATACAAAAGGGCCACATTTCACAAGACAATATCACATTCACAAAAGCCATGAAAATAACTGTTTTCCCAAATATGTTTTCTTTTCGCAAATGTTTTACGAGCGTTTTAAAAACGATATTTGCTTTTGAAAAAGAAACTGACAGGAGATATAAAAATTCGACTGTCAAGTATTAACATGCAATTCACACAACGAACAACTCAAGAATAATGCTGAAAGAAGTACGAGATCCGTACCTTAATAGCAGCTTAGCAAAATTCACGATGACCATAGAACCGCTACGAATCAACCCGATCTATAAGAACGAACTTAAATTAGGGAACCGATAGGTATTAACTAGATTGGTCTCCTAGATA
Organism: Centrapalus pauciflorus; assembly: GCA_020465985.1. Lineage (NCBI taxonomy): Eukaryota > Viridiplantae > Streptophyta > Magnoliopsida > Asterales > Asteraceae > Centrapalus > Centrapalus pauciflorus. The sequence goes on along the minus strand of JAANYP010003929.1, from coordinate 9,526 downwards.
CCCAATCCCACTATTTTAATATATACTTTTGTACTTAATAACTATTAAGTTCGGTTCGTCATTATTAATCGAGTCGGTGTTTTAGTAATTATTTATGTAATTTTCCGTCCACTTTAATTTGTATAATTTTAATGTATACTTCAATTCTCAATTAACTTCACTAGCAATTGCATATTAATATTTAACAAGTTATTAATTTTATAATTAACCAACTTTAGGTTACGGTTTACTTAAAATAAATTAATAATTTCCTCATCTAATAATATATAACATATAAATGTTATTAATAATAAATATACTTATGAATAATTAATTAATTCATTAAATAAAAGATTAACCTAAAGTTTGGTCCAACTTATATAATTATTATATTAAATGCCAATTAATTTATTCCTATTTGTTCCAACTAAAATATTTAGGTTTATTAAAATAAATTAAGACTAATTGTGAGTTAATAATAGAAATATTGATTTTATAAGAATTAAATAAAAACAGAAATCAATTTATTTAATATTATATCAATTCATTTAATTAATTTGATTTCGGGTCGGGTCGGGTCAGGACCCGGACCCGTTTCCCTTCCCCCTAAAATCTCGGTGCCATCCACAAACACACACACATTTCACACATTCACTTCTCTCTCTTCTTTCTCTCTCTAGACTATTCTCTCTCTCTCGGTCTCTGCTCTTCGCCTTCTCCGGCGACCGCCGCCGCCGTCCACCGGCGACCACCAACCACGACAACCACCACCATCGAACGCTCCCTGATCTCCTCTCCCTCGCTCACCCTCACGCTCCGCCTCTCGCTCGCCCTCGCAGCCAACCCACAACGGCAGCGGCCTAAAACCTAGCGCCGCCGCCGCCGCCGTCACAGCACCACCATCTCTGCCACCATCGCTCGACTCACCAGCCACACACACTCTCACTCGCTCGAGATCTCGGCTCACACACCTTCTTTCACGGCAGCCGCTGACCAGGGCCATTGCGGCCGTCCCTGGTGCGGCGCCGCCGGTCACGAAACCACCATCATCACCGCCGCTCAATCTCTAATAGCAGGTTCGTTATTTTATCTTTTATTTCGTATAGATCTGGTTTACTTAATCTTTTTCAGATACAAACATCGTTATGTTTACAAGATTTACAAGAACGAGATAGTTTAGAAAAGATTGTTACCTCGGTTGAAAAAGATTCACGAACACTCGTCTGATTTGCTTCTTGAAGAACTGCAGCGATGATATTACGGCCGCTAGGGTTTCGTTTAACTGATTTGTTTAAGGGTTATTAGTTTATTTAATACTAGTTTAACCCTAATTAGTAAACGGGCTTGGGCTCGTTTAGTTCTTTTATTATTTAAGCCCGGTTTATTTATTTTACTGAAAGTGTATTATTTAGTTACGTTAAAATTATGTTGTTATTTATATTTATTATTAGTATTATTTAAATATTGTTGTTAAATTCTCGGGGTATTATATCACCTACCACTTAAAATGATTTCGTCCCCGAAATCGCCAAAACAAAGTTCATACCGTTAATGCTTATTGATACAATTATTAGGTTTGTTATTATGTTTTAGATTAGTTGTGTATTTTTACATTTATATGTTTTAAAATTTTTACGGTTATTATAACTTACCCCACTTAAAAGGATTCCGTCCCCGGAATCAAACTAAAGAAACTAAGAGATGATTAGATTACCGAAAAGATGGGGATAACGCTCTCTGATCGATTCCTCGAGCTCCCATGTCGCCTCATGCTCTGAATGATTTCTCCACAACACCTTAACGAACGGAATGGTCCTATTGCGCATCACTCGTTCCTCACGAGCTAAGATCTGCACTGCTTCCTCTTCACAAGAAAGATCCTCTTTGATCTCACCAAACGGATATTGGACCACATGAAGCGGATGATAATTGTAGCCACGCAACACCGAAACGTGAAACACATTATGAACATGTGACAATGCAGGAGGCAATGCCACTCGGTACGCTACTTCGCCGACTCTCTCCAAAATCTCGAAAGGACCAATATATCTCGGGCTAAGCTTCCCTTTCAAACCAAAACGACGAACCCCTTTCCAAGGCGAAACCTTCAGAAACACGTGCTCCCCCGGTTCGAATTCCACATCTCTCCTATGCTTATCTGCATAGCTCTTCTGCCGTGAACGAGCCTCTTTCATTCTTCGCTTTGCCTCTTCGACTTTCTCATTTGTCACCCTAACAAGCTCAGGCCCCTCAATGGCCTTTTCACCAATCTCATTCCAACAAATCGGAGTCCTACACTTCCTCCCATATAGTGCTTCAAAAGGTGCCATGCCAATGCTTGCATGCCAACTATTATTGTAAGCAAACTCCACCAAGCACAAATACTCGTCCCAATTGCCACTCCAATCTAACGCACAAGACCTCAACATGTCTTCTAACGTTTGGATGGTCCTTTCTGACTGTCCATCTGACTCAGGGTGATAAGCCGAAGTGAATTTAAGTCTCGTACCCCACGCCTGCTGTAATCCCTTCCAAAACCGAGAATTAATATGAGGCAGAGAAGATGGCTCGAGTTATTGAAAGATTATGATGCCAAGATTCAATACCACCCGGCGAAAGCTAACGTGGTGGCAGATGCCCTCAGTAGGAAAAGTTCAGGGAGTGTGGCGTGTTTCGTTACTCAGCCTCACATTATCAAGGACTTGGAGAGGATGGAGGTAGAGTTGCGTGCAGGCAGAACAGATGGAAGTTCGGCTCACCTCAAAATAGAGCCTAACCTGGTGGGAAAAATTAAGGAAGCGCAGGGTGAGGACGGTGAGTTGTTGGGTGTCAAGGGAAAAGTAGAGCAGGGGAAGCTGCATGATTTCTGGGTTGATGACGTCGGTGTGGTGTGGACAGGTAGCAGGCTGTGTGTTCCCAAAGATGCAGATATTCGAGAGGCGTTGTTGACAGAGGCTCATAGCTCGCCTTTCGCTATACATCCTGGTTCCACGAAGATGTATAGAGATCTAAAGAAGCATTTCTGGTGGAATGGCATGAAGAAGGATATCGCAGATTTTGTTGGGAGGTGCCTCACGTGCCAGCAAGTCAAAATTGAGCATCAGCGACCGAGTGGCCTCCTTCAACCACTCGAAATACCGGTTTGGAAATGGGACGAAATAACAATGGATTTTGTCACCGGTTTGCCTAGGACGCTGAAGAAGAATGATGCCATATGGGTAGTGGTGGATCGACTGTCGAAAACAGCTCATTTTCTACCGGTTCGTGAAAGTATCTCTGCGAGTAAGTTGGCGGAGATTTTCCAAAGGGAGATTGTCAGACTTCATGGGGTTCCAGAATCAATTGTGTCAGATAGAGATCCGCGTTTTAATTCTCGGTTTTGGAAGGGATTACAGCAGGCGTGGGGTACGAGACTTAAATTCACTTCGGCTTATCACCCTGAGTCAGATGGACAGTCAGAAAGGACCATCCAAACGTTAGAAGACATGTTGAGGTCTTGTGCGTTAGATTGGAGTGGCAATTGGGACGAGTATTTGTGCTTGGTGGAGTTTGCTTACAATAATAGTTGGCATGCAAGCATTGGCATGGCACCTTTTGAAGCACTATATGGGAGGAAGTGTAGGACTCCGATTTGTTGGAATGAGATTGGTGAAAAGGCCATTGAGGGGCCTGAGCTTGTTAGGGTGACAAATGAGAAAGTCGAAGAGGCAAAGCGAAGAATGAAAGAGGCTCGTTCACGGCAGAAGAGCTATGCAGATAAGCATAGGAGAGATGTGGAATTCGAACCGTTGGAGCACGTGTTTCTGAAGGTTTCGCCTTGGAAAGGGGTTCGTCATTTTGGTTTGAAAGGGAAGCTTAGCCCGAGATATATTGGTCCTTTCGAGATTTTGGAGAGAGTCGGCGAAGTAGCGTACCGAGTGGCATTGCCTCCTGCATTGTCACATGTTCATAATGTGTTTCACGTTTCGGTGTTGCGTGGCTACAATTATCATCCGCTTCATGTGGTCCAATATCCGTTTGGTGAGATCAGAGAGGATCTTTCTTGCGAAGAGGAAGCAGTGCAAATCTTAGCTCGTGAGGAACGAGTGATGCGTAATAGGACCATTCCGTTCGTTAAGGTGTTGTGGAGAAATCATTCAGAGCATGAGGCGACATGGGAGCTTGAGGAATCGATCAGAGAGCGTTATCCCCATCTTTTCGGTAATCTATTCATCTCTTAGTTTCTTTAGCTTGATTCCGGGGACGGAATCCTTTTTAAGTGGGGTAAGTTATAATAACCGTAAAATTTTAAAACATATAAATGTAAAAACACACAACTAATCTAAAACATAATAACAAACCTAATAATTGTATCAATAAGCATAGCGGTATGAACCTTGTTTTGGCGATTTCGGGGACGAAATCATTTTAAGTGGTAGGTGTTATAATAACCCGAATTTAATAATTGGCGATTTCGAGGACGAAATCATTTTAAGTGGTAGGTGATATAATACCCCGAGAATTTAACAACAATATTTAAATAATAATAATAATAAATATAAATAACAACATAATTTTAACTTAACTAAATATTACACTATTTCAGTAAAATAAATAAACTGGGCTTAAATAATAAAAGAACTAAACGAGCCCAAGCCCGTTTACTAATTAGGGTTAAACTAGTATTAAATAAATTAATAACTCTAAACCGTATCATTAACAACGAAACCCTAGCGGCCGTAATATCGTCACTGCAGTTCGTCAAGAAGCAAATCGGATTCGTGTTCGTGGTTTTTCTTCAACTGAGGTAACGATCTCTTCTAAACTATCTCGTTCTTGTAAATCTTGTAAACATAATGATGTTTGTATCTGAAAATACGAAGTAAACCAGATCTATATGTAATAAATGGTAATAAACGAACCTGTTATTAGAGATTGAGCGGCGGTGGCGATGGTGATTCTGTGACCGGCGGCGCCGCACCAGGGACGGCCGCAATGGCCCTGGTCAGCGGCTGCCGTGAAAGAGAGTGTGTGAGCCGGGAGATCGAGCGATGGCGGCGTTGTGGTGTTGTTGTGCGGCAGCGGCGGCGGCGTTGCTGCTGCCGTTGGGGTTAGCGAGAGCGAGAGAGGGAGCGTGAGGGTGAGCGAGGGAGACGAGAGCAGAGAGGAGATGATGGTGCGGTTCGTGTGGTGGTCGCCGGCGAGTGGCGGCGGCGGTCGCCGGAGAGCAGAGAGATGGAGAGTAGAGAGAAAAGAGGTTAGAGAGAGAAAGAAGAGAGAGAGTGAATGTTTGTGTGTGTGCGTGGATTTGGCCGAGAAAAGAGGAAGAAGGAAAAGAAATTGGGTCATGGGTCATGGATCCGACCCGACCCGACCCGTAATCTAAATAATTAATTAAATATATATAATATTCAATAAATCAAATATTCTGTTTTATATTCTTAAAAAAAAAATCATAACTTCTATTAATTAATTAATTAATAATTGGTTTTAAACCCATTTAATAAACTTAATAAATTTGAACCAATTCTAAATAAAATAATTAATGGGTAACAAATCAATTAATTATTCACGGTTATAATTACGATTAATATCAATTAAATGTTAATACTAGTTATTAAAGGGTTAAAATGGAATAACTTTATAAACGACTTAATATTAAATTAATGCTCACTTATAAGTTAATTTAAATGTTCAATTGAGATTAAAATAAATACACTAAAATTATATGTAGCTGAATACGACTAAAGTATAGAGAAATTATATAATTAATTATTGGAACATCAATTTGATTAATAATAATTAATGAAGCATTTTAAGTTAAGCGATCAATAATTGTAAACCGAACTTAATAATAATTATTATATATAAAAGTATGTATTAAAATAGTGGATTGGGTAGTTAGAAGACCAACCTAGCTGAGTTCTAATTTAAGTTCGTTCTTATAGATCAAATCGATTCGTAGCGGATTAAATCCGTCGTCGTGATTTTGTGGAGCTGCTATTAAGGTACGGATCCCGTACTTCTTTCAGCGTTATTCTTGTGTTGTTCCGTTGTGTGAATTGCATGCTAATACTTGACAGTCGAACTTTTATATCTCGTGTCAGTTTCCTTATTTACATTATCGAAAGCAATTATCGATTTTTATCACTCGAAAACATTTACGAAAAACATATTTTGAAACTGATTATATTTATGGCTTGTTATGGAAGTTGATGATGTTTTGTGAAATGTGGCCCTTTTGTTATTGAAATGATTATTTAAAGTTGAGATGTTTATGCGGGCCTTTTGTGATGCTTGAACCCTATAAATTAGACAGGAGCTAGGATTACCGAGTGAACTACCTGTGGAGGTACCACAGGCATGCCATTGCGGCACCAATGGCATGACACTTCCGTAACAGTGTGATCGGTTACGGCGTCTCCCTTTTGTTGTGATTATGATTATGAATGATTGAGATTATGTTTATGATCGATGGAGATCATGTTAGCTCGGGATATGAGCTGTTGATTATTTCAGGGAGGCGTATGGATGCATCCTAGGCTATGTTATGAGATTTGCGGAAGTAAGGTGTAATGCCATACACCCTTTCCGGCCAGATGCACTGAGGTGGCGCACTCAGTGTACTCTTGTTGTGATTATGAGATTGATTGTTGTTCATGATGTTAGGCCGCTCGGTAAATATAACCCAACCCTTTGTTGCTTCAGCCATTATATTTCTTTGTTTGATCTGGTGTGGAGGTGGATATTTATTTTAAAGAAAAACCATTTTCAAAACTTTCCTTTTAAAGAAATTTATTTTCAAAACATTCCTAAGTCTTTGAATTCGTATACGTTGCACTTGTATTCGATCTCCGTACTGGGCGTTTGGCTCATGCTGTGTTCTTTCTTCCGGCAGGTACTCAGGGGTGATGATGGGCAGTGTGCAGAGAGTTGACTATTGGAGGATTAGACTTATGATAGATATTTTGTATTGCTTTAATAAATAAAGTTCGTGAACATTAACTAAGTTGGTTTTGCTTTATTTTGTTATTCGAGATCAGTTGAAATTTATGTTAAGTTTTGGAAGTTTAATAAATTGTTTAGTTTGCTTTAGTTAGATGAGGTAGTTTATTAACATCGCCGGTCCGGTCGGGATCGGGGTGTTACAAGTAAGAAACAGAGATGGCACTACAAGAAAATAGCCATTTAGTGGCATAATTTTTTAATGGCAAAAAATTTATGTGTCACAATATATGGTATTTTTATGACACTCTTTATATGCCACTAAAAATATATACATCTTTAATGGCACTTTCCAATATTATATCCCACTAAAACTATTTTCATTTCCCTCCACCTAAATTTTGGCGCTGAGTTTTATCTCCCTCCACTTTGGTGAAATTTTTTATCTAAAATCTAATACATTTTTTACTTTTTTGCCCTAATTTCACTGCCCCTTTTCATCTCACCTGTGCCATTTCATCTTCACCCTGCGTTTTCCTCCACTGCAGATTGTTCATCGTCGACCATCACAGCCCCTCGCCGACCACCACAGCCCCATCGCTGACCACACTCCATTGCCCCTTTTCATCTCCACTGTCCCATTTCTTCTTCACCCATCGTTTCTTTTCCTCCACTGCAGATTGGTCACCACCGTCCCTCGCCGACCACCGCAGCCCCATCGCCGACCACCTACAGCATCAGCGGCACAACCTACACCATCAGCGGCTACAACACCGCGACAGATTGGTCACCGCCGTCCACTGTCCCATTTCATCTTCACCCAACGTTAGCGGCTACAACACCGCGGCTTTACAGCAGCGTCTCGCGTCTCCATCAGTAGGCTGCACATCGTCTCCATCCGAACACCAGCAGGTTATCTTCATCCACCTCTGACCGTGTCTCCATCACCGGCCACACCACATACCGTCGCAGGGTAGAAATACTCCATCAGTTCGGTTTTATCTTCATGGTATATACTGATTTCTGCTTTATAATTGCTATCTTATAGTTTCTTTTGATGATCTTTGCATAATTATATAGCTGGATTTGTTTGTTTAATTGAAATTTGTGAAAAAAATTTCGTAATGTGAGAATCAGTTCGGTTTTAGCTTCCTGTAAATATTGATTTCTGCTTTATAATTGCTATATTATAGTTTCTTTTGATGATCTTTGCATAATTATATAGTTGGATTTGTTTGTTTAATTGAGATTTGTGAAAATTTTCCTGATGTGAGAACAATTGAAAATCTGTTAATACAATATGGTGGGCTGATATGAATTTCAAAGATTAAGCATTTTGTGCTTAAAATAGAGAGTGATTAAATGAGATTAATGAAATTTCTCATATCACTTCAAGTGCATTTAGGTTGTGTAATTGTTGACTTTATTACATTTCATATGTAGTTAATTTTGAGTTACAAATGTGTTACGGGTGTATTTGAAGTAATAGTGATAATGATATATTTTACGGGTGGTATTTAAAGGAATATGTTGACTTTCAAAAAAAATTTTGAGTTACAAATGTGTTAACTTTCAAGATGTTATATTTTTCATTAGGAATAATCATGGATAGAAACTGATCAGGGTGATGAACCCGATCAGGGTGATGAACCAATCACCCAAGAGGGTCAAAATGCTGATTTGGTATCGTCTTTGCAGTCCATTGATCCAACATCTTCTCAACATGACCCGTCTACCAACCAACAATCTGCTGATCAATCTGCTGATCAAGGTACTTTCCTTATCTATTGTTCAGTCTTATACTACCCCTGTCACAAAAATAAACATATAAATTTCTAGAATTTATTAAGCTGTTACTGTTTCTTGTAATTTGATTTTTCAGCAGCCAATTGTTAAACAACTTATCTATTGTTAATGCAATTTATCTTGCTGTTACTGGTTCATGTTTGGGTAATTGCAGCAATTGTTAAGCAACAATCATAAGCTGCATGTTGTTGGAGTTTAAAACTCCATTTGTCCTTTTTACTTCTAAAGCTTAAGTTGAAAGAGTCTGGTACCAAATCAACTTTTATACCCACTTCTACTAGTATACATATGGATATTTACATGTCATGGACTGTTTGTTTTTATATAGAATTCTCACTTTCGCATTCTTACTGTCATGTCATGGATTTTTGTGACCCTTTATAATCGATCACCATAAAAAAAAACACAGCAGATTTGGAGATTTCAAATTCTGCAAATCAACAGCCTTTGCAGATTTCATGGATTTTTGGTACCAAATCATGGACTTTTGGTACCAAATCATTCTTATTGTCATGTCATGTCATGGATTTTTGGTACCAAATCAACAGCCTTTGCAGATTTCAAATTCTGCAGAATTGCAGACAGGGACAAACAACCTTAGTGGCTTCTGCCTCTGATCGATCAACTCTATACACATGAACTGAAAAAATCTAATTAGTTTTGGTTTCAGCTCTATACACATGTACTTGGAGATTTCTGTCACTTGATTATAGAAGAAACCATCTATATATATAGAACACCAGAATTAAAAAAGAAATTAATTTAGGGAAGAAATAAAGCACTTGATATAATTTTGTTGCTGCCCTTACAACAGAAG
>JAANYP010003928.1:20126-56389 GCA_020465985.1 Centrapalus pauciflorus | reverse complement strand
GAACATGAGACCTAGAATCGAATGGCAAGTAGATTCGAAGGGCTATATTAGATTCTAAGGGATCATTAGACTCGAACCATTAGATTCGAACATGCACAATTCGAGTCTACTAGATTAGATTCGAATTCAACACCTATTTGAATGTCTCGAATCTGCTCTTGCATGTTCATCAACTTTCCAGATTTTTAACTACGAAAATGAGCCAAAAATGAGGGAAAATTAGTCACTAACCTTCGTCCAAGCTATAGCCTTCGTTTATGGATGATTTCCACGCAAGTACAGGTCCTAAACGAGGGCAAATCAACTTCAAATGAAGGAAAGAAGAACAGATTCGAAAATGCTCTCAAAACCGAGCCAAAAGTCAGAAAAACGGTCGATCTTACCTCGAATTCGGACGAAATCAAACACGAGATGGTAGATTCGCGAAGAACTCGACGATCTCTATCCAATGGCGTAAGTAACACGGGAATCCAACGGTTCGATTTCAAGAAAAGCTAGAGAGAAGGAGGAGAGTGAAGAGAGAGAGAGAGAAGGGTAAACTTTCTAAACTTCAAAAAGTGAGGAGTATAACTCCTATTTATAGGGAAATAGGGAAAATCAGATATTCTACTGAATTTTCCGTAATTGTCCAACTTTATTCCCAATTGCTCCGAGTTGCATTTCAGATACAAATATTAGCAAAGAAGGTCTAGATCTGCAACGATTGTCTTTTAGTAAATTTTAACTCATTTAGTCAGTTTCGCTATTTTCAGTCATTAAATTATCATTTAGCTGAATTTTAATTATTATCTTACTTTCAACTAAATTTTTGGGTAACTCATCATAATTAATTATAAATTAATATAATTAATTATTTCAGATTCACATTATCAGCTATTTACTAATAATTGGATAAAATTTGTTTTATTAACCAAAGTGAAATATATAATTAATAAATTTCGGGCCGTTACAATCTTCCCCCGTTAAATTAATTCCGTCCTCGGAATTGACTAAGACAGAAATAACCTCGGATACTTCTGCCTAATCTCGTCTTCTCGTTCCCAAGTTTGCGCCGATCCTTTATGATATTTCCATTGAACTAACACCATTGGGATTTCCTTACTACGCAGTTTCGAAACTTTATGGTCGATAATACGCTCAGGCTCTTCTTCGTACCGCAACTGCTCATCCAGTTGCACGTCTTTCCAAGGAATCACGGCTTCAGCGTCAGCCAAACACTTCCGAAGATTACTCACATGGAATACATCATGAATTCCAATCATTTCGGCAGGCAGCTTTAGTCTGTAGGCTTGTAATCCTATACGTTCGAGAATTTCAAAAGGACCCACAAATCGAGGGCTCAACTTCCCCCGTTTGCCGAACCTTACTATTCCTTTTCTTGGCGAAACTTTCAGCAACACTTTATCTCCAACTTCAAACGCAATTGGCTTACGTCTTCTGTCGTGATACTTCTTTTGTCTGTCCTGAGAAGTCTGTATCCGCTGCCGAATCAGTTGTAGCTGATCATGGGCTTCTTGCAGAATTGCTGGTCCAGAGATCGGGCGTTCACCTGTTTCCCTCCAACAGGTTGGAGTTCTGCATCGACGTCCGTACAAAAGCTGATATGGAGGCATACCAATAGTCGAGTGATAACTATTATTATATGCAAACTCCACAAACGGCAAGTGAGTGTCCCAACTTCCACCGAGATCAATCACACAGGCCCGTAACATATCTTCTAGGGTCAAAATTGTCCTCTCGCTTTGCCCATCGGTTTCTGGATGATAAGCGGTGCTCATCTTAAGTTCAGTTCCTAATCCAGTCTGAAAAGCCTTCCAAAAACGTGAAGTAAATCTACTGTCACGGTCAGATACTATAGACAATGGCACACCATGTCTAGTCACAATTTCTTTTATATACAATTCAGCTAACTTTTCGAGGCGTTCATCTTCTCGTATGGGTAGAAAATGGGCTGACTTAGTAAGTCGATCCACTATTACCCATATAGAGTCATGATTCCGCTTTGTCCTTGGCAGCTTCGTCACGAAGTCCATGGTTATGTGGTCCCACTTCCATTCCGGGATTGGCAATGGTTGTAGTTCCCCATACGGCTTCTGATGTTCAGATTTGACTTGTAAGCAGGTCATGCAATTTTCTACATATCGCCCCACGTCCTTCTTCATGCCAGGCCACCAATATTCCGTCCTCAAATCTTGATACATTTTGGTAGAACCAGGGTGTATCGAGAATTTCGACATATGAGCTTCTGACAGAATTCGATCCCGAATACCTCCTAGTCTGGGAACCCATATTCTATCCAAAAACCGTCTAAGACCACGATTATCAAGAGTCAGCTGGGTCACATAAGTAATCATGCGTTCAGATTTCAAGTTCTCATCCCGAATGGCTTCGGTTTGAGCGGCAATAATCGATTCAGACAAAGCAGACTCCAATACAACAGGAGTCAAGGCATAACATCGGGAATAATGGTCTTGTCCGGTTTTGCGGCTTAGGGCATCTGCTACAATGTTTGCTTTACCAGGATGGTAAAGGATCTCACAATCATAGTCTTTTATCAATTCCATAGATCGCCTTTGTCGCATATTCAGCTCTTTCTGGTCAAATATATACTTCAAACTTTTGTGATCGGTATATAACTTGCATCTAGTCCCATACAGATAATGCCGCCAAATCTTCAGTGCGAAAGTCACGGCTGCAAGCTCCAAGTCATGCGTCGGATAATTCTTCTCGTGCGTCTTTAGCTGCCTTGATGCGTAGGCAATTACTTTATCCTTTGCATCAGTACACAGCCTAATCCCATCCTTGAAGCATCACTATAAACTACAAAATCATCATTTCCCTCGGGTAAAGCCAAAATCGGTGCTTCAATTAGCTTACGCTTCAGGGTCTCAAAAGCTCGATCTTGTGATTCATTCCATTCAAACTTAGCTTCCTTTTTCGTCAGACAGGTTAAAGGCACCGCAATCTTGGAGAAATCACGGATAAATCTTCGGTAATAGCCCGCTAAACCCAAGAAACTTCGAACTTCAGATACATTTTTCGGCGCTTCCAACTTCTGAACCGCATCAACCTTTGATGGATCTACGGCTATCCCCTCACCCGAGATAATATGTCCTAAAAATTGTACCTGGCGTAACCAGAATTCACATTTGGAGAATTTTGCGTAGAGTCGCTCCTTTCGTAACAATTCTAGCAATTCTCGCAAATGCATCGCATGGTCAGATTCAGACTTAGAGTAAATCAAGATGTCATCAATGAAGACTATCACTGATTTATCCAGCATTGGACTACATACTCTATTCATAAGGTCCATAAATGCAGTCGGGGCATTTGTGAGACCGAACGGCATTACTAGAAACTCAAAATGGCCGTAACGAGTACGAAAAGCAGTCTTCGGTACGTCAGACTCAAATACTTTGAGTTGATGGTAACCAGATCGGAGATCGATCTTTGAGAAGTAGCTAGCCCCTTGCAGTTGATCAAACAAATCGTCAATTCTTGGCAGAGGGTATCGGTTCTTGATTGTTACTTTATTCAGCTCCCGATAATCTATACACATGCGAAAGGTACCATCCTTCTTCTTAACGAAAAGAACCGGAGCACCCCAAGGAGAAGTACTCGGACGAATAAACCCTTTTTCCAGTAATTCCTGCAACTGACTCATCATTTCCTTCATTTCATTCGGAGCAAGACGGTAAGGGGCTTTCGCGATAGGAGCAGCATCCGGTACAAGGTCAATATGGAATTCGATTTGACGATCTGGTGGCAAACCAGAGATGTCATCCGGGAACACGTCAGGGAAATCTCGAACTACAGGAACATCGGACACGGTCTTTTTAACTTCTCTAGCATCTATGGCATATGCTAAATAGGCGGAACAACCTTTGGTTAGGCACTTTCGGGCTTTCAGTACAGAGATGAGACCTAAATCTCGAGTCTTTCTATCGCCATAAACATAACGTTCATTTCCTTCGGGTGTTCTAATTCTAATTATCCTTTTTGCACAAAGGATTTCAGCATTTCTCATCATTAGCCAGTCCATTCCTATAATAACATCGAACTCCCTAATCCACATCGGTATCAGGTCAACGTCCGAGGAGAAGTCGTCAATCACTAGCTTACAGGAACGAAAGACTTTATTCACAGTCACAAATTTCGAGCTAGCAGTTTCTATGTCTAAGGGCACAGGCAACATTTCAGGGGCAAAATCAAACTGTTTAGCAAACTTTTCAGACACATACGACAGATTAGAGCCAGAGTCAAATAGGATCAAAGCAGGCATATCATTAACAAGAAATGTAACAGTGACGACATCAGCAGTCTCTTTTGCCTCTTCGGCTGTCATCTGGAAGGCTCTCGGTTGATTTCTCGGAGCAGAGGAACCCTTGACTGATTGCTGAGGTGAAGATGCAGGCGGTGGAACAAATCGGGGTCGGGTACAGTCTTTAGCATGGTGCCCCAACGTAATGCAGTTTCGGCAAGCTTCACTGCGCTTGGGACATTCCGATCGGTCGTGACCATTCTGCCTACAGCAATAGCACTTAACGAATGCAGGATCGCACTTTCCTTCATGAATCTGCTTGCAGCGAGGACAAGCAGGCTTTGGCGCTGAGGTCACAGCATATGACTTTGCTTTCTTGGAAGACTGCTTATCTCCCTTCTTCGAACTTTCATACTTCCTTTCAGCTTTCTCAGATTTCTCCTTCTTATTAGATTTGGCAATGAAAGGACATGCGCGCTCAGGATAGATTTCAAGCTCACCTACCCTAGCAATCTCCACTGCCTCAATATAACTTTTCGGTCTGCCGGACTTCACAAACTTCCGGATTTCTCGATCCAGACCATCCACAAACAAATCCCTTCTCCTTTCGTCGGTATCAACAGGGTGATCAGATAATAGCGAGAGCCTGGTAAATTCCAGCTCATAATCCGTTACGGACTTTGTACCTTGCTGAAACGATAGCAGGGTTTTCTCCATCTGGCGCTTAACATCCTGGGGGCAGTATTTCTCCTTAAATGAATCTTAAATTGTTCCCAAGTAATGGATTTCTCCATTGCTTCAGACATGGGATTCGTAATCGACTTCCACCAACGGCCAGCTCCATCTTCCAACATTCCTGTTGCAAACGTCACCTTGTCTTCCTCATTACACTTGGAGAGTTTGAACGCTTTCTCCACATTCGCGACCCAGTCCATAGCCTTAACAGGATCAGATGACCCCGCAAACGTACGAGCTCCACACTTTTTGAAATCAACAAACGTACACTCACGTCCTACCTTAACGTGATGGTCAGATGAGTCAGTCTCACTTTCATCAGAGGACACACGTCTATGCTTCCTCTTCCTGTCTTTCTTTGGCTTTGCTAACATTTCTTCCTTATGCTTCAGTTCTAATTCTTGTAACTTAAGTTCCCGCAACCTAAGTTCTTCTTCACGGCGCTTAAATTCCATTTCACGCTGGTTAACTTCATCAGTCTGCATCACTGCTTTACCCTTGGTCAACAGATCCTTAATCTCCCTAAATCTGTCTTCAACTGTCATATCAGTCTGCAGTCGGTTCCTATCCATCATAAGCTGCATTTGCCTACGGTTATCCTCATTCAACTTATGAACGAGGTCAATCAATTGAGCCTGTTGGGGAGGCACAGGTGTGGCAGTACTGCTTGAGTCATTAGCAGTGTTCTCAGGGTCAGTGCCTAAGTCCTCTACGTGAACAGATTCTTTGTGTTGATCAGCTGCAGCATCAGCAGCTTTATCAACCCTTGAGGAACCGGCATCAGTCGGATTCTTATCAGCCATTGGCTGAAAATATAAAGGAAATAGCTATTATTTCCTGATTCAATAAGCACAATTCAAGTCATAAATCCTACATCAGATAAGCATATCTAAATTCATAGATATGAAGGCAGTCAGTCAATCAGGCAGATACAAAGTCAAGTCAAAGTCAGATCAAGGTCAAGTCAGTATCAAGCAGTCAATCCCTTCCCCATCCTATCAGTCATCATTTGCCTATCTTAGGTCAAGTTGTGCGGGTAGTCCTTTACTAATTAGGTTACCCTAGGCCTCGGTGACTTGTTCGGGAATTCAGAGTCACATAGTCCATATCATACCAGTAGTTTAAGTATCGGGTGGCCAATCCGATGATTAAACCGCTGCTCTGATACCAACTTTGTAACATCCAATTTTCCACAAACAATACACGTCATAATATTTCATTTCATAAATAATATTAATTGTTTGATACCACAGGCCCATCAGCAAATATACTTAATTACAACAATAATTTAAAGATCAATGGTGGTCTAACTAGCTTCTAAATCTTCAATCAGAGTGCGGAAGACTGAACAAGCTACCCGAGACCGCATCGTCTTTACAAAATAGGCATCATCAAAAGTCCAAGGTCTGCTATTCATCAAAATCCAGATTCACTTAGCCTGGGATGAACTACCTGCTATGATCTTGTCTTTATCAGCTTTTCCTGAAAGGGAGTTGTCATGACAGAGTAAGCTACAAAGCTTAGTGAGTTAACAGAGTTCCACTAAATACCACACACATATATAACATACTATCAGATCCTGTCGGTCAACACGTCAGAGACGGTAATTAGGTTGGGAGACAACCCGGTCAGTATTCCCATATGTACGGCCGAAGCCCTACGGGAAGTGTATGGAAACAAGTCAGATAGGAAAGGAATCTGCAGATTTCCCTCCTGTGAATGGAGATCTCACATTCGGTCCGGTCGGATGATGCAATATGCAACGGCAAGTATATAAACAGTCAAGTAAGCAGTAAGCATGATGCGTATTTACATAAAATGTAAAAGTGAACATGCAATCAAGGCATTTCAAATGTCTAGTTCAGTAATGGCAACATACATTTCTATGATACAATATAGTATTAAAGAAACATGCAGCAATCAATCAGTAGTTTCCATACAGTCAGTACATTCACCAATAAGTATCAAAATATATGTAAGTAATTAATGAAATCTGTCACTCACAGTGGTCCGAAGTCAGATAATGCTTAACGAGTTAAGCAGTTCAGATTACTCTGTCAAGACGACGGGTTCCTGCATTTCAGTTTCAAGTCTGAGTCATAATCTATATAACCCTAATTATTTATTCAGGTCATTGTCAATTCTGATTATCGAGTCTGAGGTAGTTCCTATTGTCCCAAAGTGAGTCTTATTCTTAACAGATCAATATGATACCCAATTACACATATATGTGGCCTTGCAACGAGGCCAATCATATTACTAACTAGGTGAATCATGACATTCATTCACTAAGAGTCCATTCAATATTAAGTGGTACCTTTAATACAATAGGTTGTTTAATCACCTAATCTGATTTAGGAATTAACCTTAGACTTGGAACAACATCAACAGATTCGAATTAGCCATAGCCATTTCGAATCTATAGACTCGAATGGACAATAGATTCGAAGGTAGCACATGCTAGATTCGAATAATAGACATAGACTCGAATGGACAATAGATTCGAAGGTAGCACATGCTAGATTCGAACATGAGACCTAGAATCGAATGGCAAGTAGATTCTGAAGGGCTATATTAGATTCTAAGGGATCATTAGACTCGAACCATTAGATTCGAACATGCACAATTCGAGTCTACTAGATTAGATTCGAATTCAACATCTATTTGAATGTCTCGAATCTGCTCTTGCATGTTCATCAACTTTCCAGATTTTTAACTACGAAAATGAGCCAAAAATGAGGGAAAATTAGTCACTAACCTTCGTCCAAGCTATAGCCTTCGTTTATGGATGATTTCCACGCAAGTACAGGTCCTAAACGAGGGCAAATCAACTTCAAATGAAGGAAAGAAGAACAGATTCGAAAATGCTCTCAAAACCGAGCCAAAAGTCAGAAAAACGGTCGATCTTACCTCGAATTCGGACGAAATCAAACACGAGATGGTAGATTCGCGAAGAACTCGACGATCTCTATCCAATGGCGTAAGTAACACGAGAATCCAACGGTTCGATTTCAAGAAAAGCTAGAGAGAAGGAGGAGAGTGAAGAGAGAGAGAGAAAGGGTAAACTTTCTAAACTTCAAAAAGTGAGGAGTATAACTCCTATTTATAGGGAAATAGGGAAAATCAGATATTCTACTGAATTTTCCGTAATTGTCCAACTTTATTCCCAATTGCTCCGATTTGCATTTCAGATACAAATATTAGCAAAGAAGGTCTAGATCTGCAACGATTGTCTTTTAGTAAATTTTAACTCATTTTAGTCAGTTTCGCTATTTTCAGTCATTAAATTATCATTTAGCTGAATTTTAATTATTATCTTACTTTCAACTAAATTTTTGGGTAACTCATCATAATTAATTATAAATTAATATAATTAATTATTTCAGATTCACATTATCAGCTATTTACTAATAATTGGATAAAATTTGTTTTATTAACCAAAGTGAAATATATAATTAATAAATTTCGGGCCGTTACAGTTTCGGTACATATTGGTGATTGTTACTGACTTGTATGGAAACATCTGCTGTTGCGTGTTCCTAGATTACTTAATTGTATGTTAGGAACGTATGATAGACACTGCTGAAACTGGACAACTACTGATGCATGTTCCTTGATTACTTGCATTGCTCCGGACCGCTGTGAGTGATAGATTGCATTACTTACTTGCATATGTTTCCGTACTTATTGGTGATTATTTACTGACTTGTATGGAAACATCTACTGCTGCTTGTTTCTTGATTACTTAATTGTATGTTAGGAACGTATGATAGACACTGCTGAAACTGGACAACTGCTGCCGCATGTTCCTTGATTACTTGCATTGCTCACTACCGTTGTGAGTGACCGATTGCATTACTTACTTGCATATGTTTCGGTACTTATTGGTGATTGTTACTGACTTGTATGGAAACATCTGCTGCTCCTGGTTCCTTGACTACTTAATTGTATGTTAGGAACGTATGATAGACACTGCTGAAACTGGACAACTGTTGCAGCATGTTCTTATTACTTGCATTGCTCAGGACCGCTATGAGTGACAGATTGCATTACTTACTTGGATATGCTTCGGTATTTATTGGTGATCATTACTGAAGTATGTATGGAAACATCTGCTGCTGCTTGTTTTTCTTGATTACTTAATTATATGTTAGGAACGTATGATAGACACTGCTGAAACTGGAAACCTGCTGCAGCATGTTCCTTGATTATTTGCATTGCTCAGGACCGCTATGAGTGACAGATTGCATTACTTACTTGCATATGTTTTGGTACATATTGGTGATTGTTACTGACTTGTATGGAAACATCTGCTGCTGCGTGTTCCTTGATTACTTAATTGTATGTTACGAACGTATGATAGACACTGCTGAAACTGGACAACTACTGATGCATGTTCCTTGATTACTTGCATTGCTCAGGACTGCTGTGAGTGAGAGATTGCATTACTTACTTGCATATGTTTCGGTACTTATTAGTGATTATTATTGACTTGTATGGAAACATCTGCTGCTGCTTTTTTCTTGATTACTTAATTCTATGTTAGGAACGTATTATAGACACTGCTGAAACTGGACAACTGCTGCTGCATATTCCTTGATTACTTGCATTGCTCACGACCGCTGTGAGTGACCGATTGCATTACTTACTTGCATATGTTTCGGTACTTATTGGTGATTGTTACTGACTTGTATGGAAACATCTGCTGCTCCTTGTTCCTTGACTACTTAATATTATGTTAGGAACGTATGATAGACACTGCTGAAACTAGACAACTGTTGCAGCATGTTCCTTGATTACTTGCATTTCTCAGGACCGCTATGAGTGACAGATTACATTACTTACTTGCATATGTTTCGGTACATATTGGTGATTGTTACTGACTTGTATGGAAACATCTGCAGCTGCGTGTTCCTTGATTACTCATTTGTATGTTAGGAACGTTTGATAGACACTCCAGAAACTGGACAACTACTAATGCGTGTTCCTTGATTACTTGCATTGCTCAGGACCGCTTTGAGTGACAGATTGCATTACTTACTTGCATATGTTTCAGTACTTATTGGTGATTATTACTGACTTGTATAGAAACATGTGCTGCTGCTTGTTTCTTGATTGCTTAATTGTATGTTAGGAACGTATGATAGACACTGCTGAAACTGGAAAACTGCTGCTGCATGTTCCTTGATTACTTGCATTGCTCACGACGCTGTGAGTGACCGATTGCATTACTTACTTGCATATGTTTCGGTACATATTGGTGATTGTTACTAACTTGTATGGAAACATCTGCTGCTGCGTGTTCCTTGATTACTTAATTGTATGTTAGGAACGTATGATAGACACTGCTGAAACTGGACAACTACTGCAGCATGTTCCTTGATTACATGCATTTCTCAGGACCGCTATGAGTGACAGATTGCATTACTTACTTGCATATGTTTCGGTACATATTGGCGATTGTTACTGACTTGTATGGAAACATCTGCTGCTACGTGTTCCTTGATTACTTAATTGTATCTTAGGAACGTATGATAGACAGTGCTGAAACTAGACAACTACTGCAGCATGTTCCTTGATTACTTGCATTGCTCAGGACCGCTATGAGTGACAGATTGCATTACTTACTTGCATATGTTTCGGTACATATTGGTGATTGTTACTGACTTGTATGGAAACATCTGCTGTTGCGTGTTCCTTGATTACTTAATTGTATGTTAGGAACGTATGATAGACACTGCTGAAACTGGACAACTACTGATGCATGTTCCTTGATTACTTGCATTGCTCCGGACCGCTGTGAGTGACAGATTACTTGCATTACTTACTTGCATATGTTTCGGTACTTATTGGTGATTGTTACTGACTTGTATGGAAACATCTGCTGCTCCTTGTTCCTTGACTACTTAATATTATGTTAGGAACGTATGATAGACACTGCTGAAACTAGACAACTGTTGCAGCATGTTCCTTGATTACTTGCATTTCTCAGGACCGCTATGAGTGACAGATTACATTACTTACTTGCATATGTTTCGGTACATATTAGTGATTGTTACTGACTTGTATGGAAACATCTGCTGCTGCGTGTTCCTTGATTACTCATTTGTATGTTAGGAACGTTTGATAGACACTCTAGAGACTGGACAACTACTAATGCGTGTTCCTTGATTACTTGCATTGCTCAGGACCGCTTTGAGTGACAGATTGCATTACTTACTTGCAAATGTTTCAGTACTTATTGGTGATTATTACTGACTTGTATAGAAACATGTGCTGCTGCTTGTTTCTTTATTGCTTAATTGTATGTTAGGAACGTATGATACACACTGCTGAAACTGGAAAACTGCTGCTGCATGTTCCTTGATTACTTGCATTGCTCACGACGCTGTGCGTGACCGATTGCATTACTTACTTGCATATGTTTCGGTACATATTGGTGATTGTTACTAACTTGTATGGAAACATCTGCTGCTGCGTGTTCCTTGATTACTTAATTGTATGTTAGGAACGTATGATAGACACTGCTGAAACTGGACAACTACTGCAGCATGTTCCTTGATTACATGCATTTCTCAGGACCGCTATGAGTGACAGATTGCATTACTTACTTGCATATGTTTCGGTACATATTGGCGATTGTTACTGACTTGTATGGAAACATCTGCTGCTACGTGTTCCTTGATTACTTAATTGTATCTTAGGAACGTATGATAGACAGTGCTGAAACTAGACAACTTCCGCAGCATGTTCCTTGATTACTTGCATTGCTCAGGACCGCTATGAGTGACAGATTGCATTACTTACTTGCATATGTTTCGGTACATATTGGTGATTGTTACTGACTTGTATGGAAACATCTGCTGTTGCGTGTTCCTTGATTACTTAATTGTATGTTAGGAACGTATGATAGACACTGCTGAAACTGGACAACTACTGATGCATGTTCCTTGATTACTTGCATTGCTCCGACCGCTGTGAGTGATAGATTGCATTACTTACTTGCATATGTTTCCGTACTTATTGGTGATTATTTACTGACTTGTATGGAAACATCTACTGCTGCTTGTTTCTTGATTACTTAATTGTATGTTAGGAACGTATGATAGACACTGCTGAAACTGGACAACTGCTGCTGCATGTTCCTTGATTACTTGCATTGCTCACGACCGCTGTGAGTGACCGATTGCATTACTTACTTGCATATGTTTCGGTACTTATTGGTGATTGTTACTGACTTGTATGGAAACATCTGCTGCTCCTGGTTCCTTGACTACTTAATTGTATGTTAGGAACGTATGATAGACACTGCTGAAACTGGACAACTGTTGCAGCATGTTCTTATTACTTGCATTGCTCAGGACCGCTATGAGTGACAGATTGCATTACTTACTTGCATATGTTTCGGTATTTATTGGTGATCATTACTGACTTGTATGGAAACATCTGCTGCTGCTTGTTTTTCTTGATTACTTAATTATATGTTAGGAACGTATGATAGACACTGCTGAAACTGGAAACCTGCTGCAGCATGTTCCTTGATTATTTGCATTGCTCAGGACCGCTATGAGTGACAGATTGCATTACTTACTTGCATATGTTTTGGTACATATTGGTGATTGTTACTGACTTGTATGGAAACATCTGCTGCTGCGTGTTCCTTGATTACTTAATTGTATGTTACGAACATATGATAGACACTGCTGAAACTGGACAACTACTGATGCATGTTCCTTGATTACTTGCATTGCTCAGGACCGCTGTGAGTGACAGATTGCATTACTTACTTGCATATGTTTCGGTAGTTATTGGTGATTATTACTGACTTGTATGGAAACATCTGCTGCTGCTTGTTTCTTGATTACTTAATTGTATGTTAGGAACGTATGATAGACACTGCTGAAACTGGACTAGTGCTGCTGCATGTTCCTTGATTACTTGCATTGCTCACGACCGCTGTGAGTGACAGATTGCATTACTTACTTGCATATGTTTCGGTACTTATTGGTGATTGTTACTGACTTGTATGGAAACATCTGCTGCTCCTTGTTCCTTGACTACTTAATTGTATGTTAGGAACGTATGATAGACACTGCTGAAACTAGACAACTGTTGCAGCATGTTCCTTGATTACTTGCATTTCTCAGGACCGCTATGAGTGACAGATTACATTACTTACTTGCATATGTTTCGGTACATATTGGTGATTGTTACTGACTTGTATGGAAACATCTGCTGCTGCGTGTTCCTTGATTACTCATTGGTATGTTAGGAACGTTTGATAGACACTCCAGAAACTGGACAACTACTAATGCGTGTTCCTTGATTACTTGCATTGCTCAGGACCGCTTTGAGTGACAGATTGCATTACTTACTTGCATATGTTTCAGTACTTATTGGTGATTATTACTGACTTGTATAGAAACATGTGCTGCTGCTTGTTTCTTGATTGCTTAATTGTATGTTAGGAACGTATGATAGACACTGCTGAAACTGGAAAACTGCTGCTGCATGTTCCTTGATTACTTGCATTGCTCACGACGCTGTGAGTGACCGATTGCATTACTTACTTGCATATGTTTCGGTACATATTGGTGATTGTTACTAACTTGTATGGAAAAATCTGCTGCTGCGTGTTCCTTGATTACTTAATTGTATGTTAGGAACGTATGATAGACACTGCTGAAACTGGACAACTACTGCAGCATGTTCCTTGATTACATGCATTTCTCAGGACCGCTATGAGTGACAGATTGCATTACTTACTTGCATATGTTTCGGTACATATTGGCGATTGTTACTGACTTGTATGGAAACATCTGCTACTACGTGTTCCTTGATTACTTAATTGTATCTTAGGAACGTATGATAGACAGTGCTGAAACTAGACAACTACTGCAGCATGTTCCTTGATTACTTGCATTGCTCAGGACTGCTATGAGTGACAGATTGCATTACTTACTTGCATGTGTTTCGGTACATATTGGTGATTGTTACTGACTTGTATGGAAACATATGCTGTTGCATGTTCCTTGATTACTTAATTGTATGTTAGGAACGTATGATAGACACTGCTGAAACTGGACAACTACTGATGCATGTTCCTTGATTACTTGCATTGCTCCGGACCGCTGTGGTGATTAGAATTGCATTACCTTACTTGCATATTGTTTCCGTACTTATTGGTGATTAATTTACTGGACTGTATGGAAACATCTTACTGCTGCTTGTTCTTTGATTACTTAATTGTATGTTTATGAACGTATTGATAGACACTGTGCTGAAACTGGGAAACTGCTGCCTGCATGTTCCTTGATTACTTGCATGCTCACGGGACCGCACTGTGAGTGACCGATTGCATTTACTTAACTTGCATATGTTTCGGTACTAATTGTGATTGTTACTGACTTGTATGGAAAACATCTGCTTTGCTCCCTGGTTTCCTTGACGACTTAATTGTATGTTAGGAACGTATGATAGACACTGCTGAAACTGGACAACTGTTGCAGCATGTTCCTTATTTCTTGCATTGCTCAGGACCGCTATGAGTGACAGATTGCATTACTTACTTGCATATGTTTCGGTACTTATTGGTGATCGTTACTGACTTGTATGGAAACATCTGCTGCTGCTTGTTTTTCTTGATTACTTAATTATATGTTAGGAACGTATGATAGACACTGCTGAAACTGGAAACCTGCTGCAGCATGTTCCTTGATTATTTGCATTGCTCAGGACCGCTATGAGTGACAGATTGCATTACTTACTTGCATATGTTTTGGTACATATTGGTGATTGTTACTGACTTGTATGGAAACATCTGCTGCTGCGTGTTCCTTGATTACTTAATTGTATGTTACGAACATATGATAGACACTGCTGAAACTGGACAACTACTGATGCATGTTCCTTGATTACTTGCAATTGCTCAGGACCGCTGTGAGTGACAGATTGCATTACTTACTTGCATATGTTTCGGTAGTTATTGGTGATTATTACTGACTTGTATGGAAACATCTGCTGCTGCTTGTTTCTTGATTACTTAATTGTATGTTAGGAACGTATGATAGACACTACTGAAACTGGACAACTGCTGCTGCATGTTCCTTGATTACATGCATTGCTCACGACCGCTGTGAGTGACAGATTGCATTACTTACTTGCATATGTTTCGATGCTTATTGGTGATTGTTACTGACTTGTATGGAAACATCTGCTGCTCCTTGTTCCTTGACTACTTAATATTATGTTAGGAACGTATGATAGACACTGCTGAAACTAGACAACTGTTGCAGCATGTTCCTTGATTACTTGCATTTCTCAGGACCGCTATGAGTGACAGATTACATTACTTACTTGCATATGTTTCGGTACATATTGGTGATTGTTACTGACTTGTATGGAAACATCTGCTGCTGCGTGTTCCTTGATTACTCATTTGTATGTTAGGAACGTTTGATAGACACTCCAGAAACTGGACAACTACTAATGCGTGTTCCTTGATTACTTGCATTGCTCAGGACTGCTTTGAGTGACAGATTGCATTACTTACTTGCATATGTTTCAGTACTTATTGGTGATTATTACTGACTTGTATAGAAACATGTGCTGCTGCTTGTTTCTTGATTGTTTAATTGTATGTTAGGAACGTATGATAGACACTGCTGAAACTGGAAAACTGCTGCTGCATGTTCCTTGATTACTTGCATTGCTCACGACGCTGTGCGTGACCGATTGCATTACTTACTTGCACATGTTTCGGTACATATTGGTGATTGTTACTAACTTGTATGGAAACATCTGCTGCTGCGTGTTCCTTGATTACTTAATTGTATGTTAGGAACGTATGATAGACACTGCTGAAACTGGACAACTACTGCAGCATGTTCCTTGATTACATGCATTTCTCAGGACCGCTATGAGTGACAGATTGCATTACTTACTTGCATATGTTTCGGTACATATTGGCGATTGTTACTGACTTGTATGGAAACATCTGCTACTACGTGTTCCTTGATTACTTAATTGTATCTTAGGAACGTATGATAGACAGTGCTGAAACTAGACAACTACTGCAGCATGTTCATTGATTACTTGCATTGCTCAGGACCGCTATGAGTGACAGATTGCATTACTTACTTGCATGTGTTTCTGTACATATTGGTGATTGTTACTGACTTGTATGGAAACATCTGCTGTTGCGTGTTCCTTGATTACTTAATTGTATGTTAGGAACGTATGATAGACACTGCTGAAACTGGACAACTACTGATGCATGTTCCTTGATTACTTGCATTGCTCCGGACCGCTGTGAGTGATAGATTGCATTACTTACTTGCATATGTTTCCGTACTTATTGGTGATTATTTACTGACTTGTATGGAAACATCTACTGCTGCTTGTTTCTTGATTACTTAATTGTATGTTAGGAACGTATGATAGACACTGCTGAAACTGGACAACTGCTGCCGCATGTTCCTTGATTACTTGCATTGCTCACTACCGCTGTGAGTGACCGATTGCATTACTTACTTGCATATGTTTCGGTACTTATTGGTGATTGTTACTGACTTGTATGGAAACATCTGCTGCTCCTGGTTCCTTGACTACTTAATTGTATGTTAGGAACGTATGATAGACACTGCTGAAACTGGACAACTGTTGCAGCATGTTCTTATTACTTGCATTGCTCAGGACCGCTATGAGTGACAGATTGCATTACTTACTTGCATATGTTTCGGTATTTATTGGTGATCATTACTGAATTTTATGGAAACATCTGCTGCTGCTTGTTTTTCTTGATTACTTAATTATATGTTAGGAACGTATGATAGACACTGCTGAAACTGGAAACCTGCTGCAGCATGTTCCTTGATTATTTCCATTGCTCAGGACCGCTATGAGTGATAGATTGCATTACTTATTTGCATATGTTTTGGTACATATTGGTAATTGTTACTGACTTGTATGGAAACATCTGCTGCTGCGTGTTCCTTGATTACTTAATTGTATGTTACGAACATATGATAGACACTGCTGAAACTGGACAACTACTGATGCATGTTCCTTGATTACTTGCATTGCTCAGGACCGCTGTGAGTGACAGATTGCATTACTTACATGCATATGTTTCGGTAGTTATTGGTGATTATTACTGACTTGTATGGAAACATCTGCTGCTGCTTGTTTCTTGATTACTTAATTGTATGTTAGGAACGTATGATAGACACTGCTGAAACTGGACAACTGCTGCTGCATGTTCCTTGATTACTTGCATTGCTCACGACCGCTGTGAGTGACCGATTGCATTACTTACTTGCATATGTTTCGGTACTTATTGGTGATTGTTACTGACTTGTATGAAAACATCTGCTGCTCCTTGTTCCTTGACTACTTAATATTATGTTAGGAACGTATGATAGACACTGCTGAAACTAGACAACTGTTGCAGCATGTTCCTTGATTACTTGCATTTCTCAGGACCGCTATGAGTGACAGATTACATTACTTACTTGCATATGTTTCGGTACATATTGGTGATTGTTACTGACTTGTATGGAAACATCTGCTGCTGCGTGTTCCTTGATTACTCATTTGTACGTTAGGAACGTTTGATAAACACTCCAGAAACTGGACAACTACTAATGCGTGTTCCTTGATTACTTGCATTGCTCAGGACCGCTTTGAGTGACAGATTGCATTACTTACTTGCATATGTTTCAGTACTTATTGGTGATTATTACTGACTTGTATAGAAACATGTGCTGCTGCTTGTTTCTTGATTGCTTAATTGTATGTTAGGAACGTATGATAGACACTGCTGAAACTGGAAAACTGCTGCTGCATGTTCCTTGATTACTTGCATTGCTCACGACGCTGTGAGTGACCGATTGCATTACTTACTTGCATATGTTTCGGTACATATTGGTGATTGTTACTAACTTGTATGGAAAAATCTTCTGCTGCGTGTTCCTTGATTACTTAATTGTATGTTAGGAACGTATGATAGACACTGCTGAAACTGGACAACTACTGCAGCATGTTCCTTGATTACATGCATTTCTCAGGACCGCTATGAGTGACAGATTGCATTACTTACTTGCATATGTTTCGGTACATATTGGCGATTGTTACTGACTTGTATGGAAACATCTGCTGCTACGTGTTCCTTGATTACTTAATTGTATCTTAGGAACGTATGATAGACAGTGCTGAAACTAGACAACTACTGCAGCATGTTCCTTGATTACTTGCATTGCTCAGGACCGCTATGAGTGACAGATTGCATTACTTACTTGCATATGTTTCGGTACATATTGGTGATTGTTACTGACTTGTATGGAAACATCTGCTGTTGCGTGTTCCTTGATTACTTAATTGTATGTTAGGAACGTATGATAGACACTGCTGAAACTGGACAACTACTGATGCATGTTCCTTGATTACTTGCATTGCTCCGGACCGCTGTGAGTGATAGATTGCATTACTTACTTGCATATGTTTCCGTACTTATTGGTGATTATTTACTGACTTGTATGGAAACATCTGCTGCTGCTTGTTTCTTGATTACTTAATTGTATGTTAAGAACGTATGATAGACACTGCTGAAACTGGACAACTGCTGATGCATGTTCCTTGATTACTTGCATTGCTCACGACCGCTGTGACTGTCCGATTGCATTACTTACTTGCATATGTTTCGGTACTTATTGGTGATTGTTACTGACTTGTATGGAAACATCTGCTGCTCCTGGTTCCTTGACTACTTAATTATACGTTAGGAACGTATGATAGACACTGCTGAAACTAGACAACTACTGCAGCATGTTCCTTGATTACATGCATTTCTCAGGACCGCTATGAGTGACAGATTGCATTACTTACTTGCATATGTTTCGGTACATATTGGGGATTGTTACTGACTTGTATGGAAACATCTGCTGCTACGTGTTCCTTGATTACTTAATTGTATCTTAGGAACGTATGATAGACAGTGCTGAAACTAGACAACTACTGCAGCATGTTCCTTGATTACTTGCATTGCTCAGGACCGCTATGAGTGACAGATTGCATTACTTACTTGCATATGTTTCGGTACATATTGGGGATTGTTACTGACTTATATGGAAACATCTGCTGTTGTGTGTTCCTTGATTACTTAATTGTATGTTAGGAACGTATGATAGACACTACTGAAACTGGACAACTACTGATGCATGTTCCTTGATTACTTGCATTGCTCCGGACCGCTGTGAGTGATAGATTGCATTACTTACTTGCATATGTTTCCGTACTTATTGGTGATTATTACTGACTTGTATAGAAACATGTGCTGCTGCTTGTTTCTTGATTGCTTAATCGTATGTTAGGAACGTATGATAGACACTGCTGAAACTGGAAAACTGCTGCTGCATGTTCCTTGATTACTTGCATTGCTCACGACGCTGTGCGTGACCGATTGCATTACTTACTTGCATATGTTTCGGTACATATTGGTGATTGTTACTAACTTGTATGGAAACATCTGCTGCGTGTTCCTTGATTACTTAATTGTATGTTAGGAACGTATGATAGACACTGCTGAAACTGGACAACTACTACAGCATGTTCCTTGATTACATGCATTTCTCAGGACCGCTATGAGTGACAGATTGCATTACTTACTTGCATATGTTTCGGTACATATTGGCGATTGTTACTGACTTGTATGGAGACATCTGCTGCTACGTGTTCCTTGATTACTTAATTGTATCTTAGGAACGTATGATAGACAGTGCTGAAACTAGACAACTACTGCAGCATGTTCCTTGATTACTTGCATTGCTCAGGACCGCTATGAGTGACAGATTGCATTACTTACTTGCTTATGTTTCGGTACATATTGGTGATTGTTACTGACTTGTATGGAAACATCTGCTGTTGCGTGTTCCTTGATTACTTAATTGTATGTTAGGAACGTATGATAGACACTGCTGAAACTGGACAACTACTGGTGCATGTTCCTTGATTACTTGCATTGCTCCGACCGCTGTGAGTGATAGATTGCATTACTTACTTGCATATGTTTCCGTACTTATTGGTGATTATTTACTGACTTGTATGGAAACATCTGCTGCTGCTTGTTTCTTGATTACTTAATTGTATGTTAGGAACGTATGATAGACACTGCTGAAACTGGACAACTGCTGCTGCATGTTCCTTGATTACTTGCATTGCTCACGACCGCTGTGAGTGACCGATTGCATTACTTACTTGCATATGTTTCGGTACTTATTGGTGATTGTTACTGACTTGTATGGAAACATCTGCTGCTCCTGGTTCCTTGACTACTTAATTGTATGTTAGGAACGTATGATAGACACTGCTGAAACTGGACAACTGTTGCAGCATGTTCCTTATTACTTGCATTGCTCAGGACCGCTATGAGTGACAGATTGCATTACTTACTTGCATATGTTTCGGTATTTAGTGGTGATCATTACTGACTTGTATGGAAACATCTGCTGCTGCTTGTTTTTCTTGATTACTTAATTATATGTTAGGAACGTATGATAGACACTGCTGAAACTGGAAACCTGCTGCAGCATGTTCCTTGATTATTTGCATTGCTCAGGACCGCTATGAGTGACAGATTGCATTACTTACTTGCATATGTTTCAGTACATATTGGTGATTGTTACTGACTTGTATGGAAACATCTGTTGCTGCGTGTTCCTTGATTACTCATTTGTATGTTAGGAACGTTTGATAGACACTCCAGAAACTGGACAACTACTAATGCGTGTTCCTTGATTACTTGCATTGCTCAGGACCGCTTTGAGTTACAGATTGCATTACTTACTTGCATATGTTTCGGTAGTTATTGGTGATTATTACTGACTTGTATGGAAACATGTGCTGCTGCTTGTTTCTTGATTGCTTAATTGTATGTTAGGAACGTATGATAGACACTGCTGAAATTGGAAAACTGCTGCTGCATGTTCCATGATTACTTGCATTGCTCGCGACGCTGTGCGTGACCTATTGCATTACTTACTTGCATATGTTTCGGTACATTTTGGTGATTGTTACTAACTTGTATGGAAACATCTGCTGCTGCGTGTTCCTTGATTACTTAATTGTATGTTAGGAACGTATGATGGACACTGCTGAAACTGGACAACTACTGCAGCATGTTCCTTGATTACATGCATTTCTCAGGACCGCTATGAGTGACAGATTGCATTACTTACTTCATATGTTTCGGTACATATTGGCGATTGTTACTGACTTGTATGGAAACATCTGCTGCTACGTGTTCCTTGATTACTTAATTGTATCTTAGGAACGAATGATAGACAGTGCTGAAACTAGACAACTACTGCAGCATGTTCCTTGATTACTTGCATTGCTCAGGACCGCTATGAGTGACAGATTGCATTACTTACTTGCATATGTTTCGGTACATATTGGTGATTGTTAGTGACTTGTATGGAAACATCTGCTGTTGCGTGTTCCTTGATTACTTAATTGTATGTTAGGAACGTATGATAGACACTGCTGAAACTGGACAACTACTGATGCATGTTCCTTGATTACTTGCATTGCTCCGACCGCTGTGAGTGATAGATTGCATTACTTACTTGCATATGTTTCCGTACTTATTGGTGATTATTTACTGACTTGTATGGAAACATCTGCTGCTGCTTGTTTCTTGATTACTTAATTGTATGTTAGGAACGTATGATAGACACTGCTGAAACTGGACAACTGCTGCTGCATGTTCCTTGATTACTTGCATTGCTCACGACCGCTGTGAGTGACCGATTGCATTACTTACTTGCATATGTTTCGGTACTTATTGGTGATTGTTACTGACTTGTATGGAAACATCTGCTGCTCCTTGTTCCTTGACTACTTAATATTATGTTAGGAACGTATGATAGACAGTGCTGAAACTAGACAACTGTTGCAGCATGTTCCTTGATTACTTGCATTTCTCAGGACCGCTATGAGTGACAGATTACATTACTTACTTGCATATGTTTCGGTACATATTGGTGATTGTTACTGACTTGTATGGAAACATCTGCTGCTGCGTGTTCCTTGATTACTCATTTGTATGTTAGGAACGTTTGATAGACACTCCAGAAACTGGACAACTACTAATGCGTGTTCCTTGATTACTTGCATTGCTCAGGACCGCTTTGAGTGACAGATTGCATTACTTACTTGCATATGTTTCAGTACTTATTGGTGATTATTACTGACTTGTATAGAAACATGTGCTGCTGCTTGTTTCTTGATTGCTTAATTGTATGTTAGGAACGTATGATAGACACTGCTGAAACTGCAAAACTGCTGCTGCATGTTCCTTGATTACTTGCATTGCTCACGACGCTGTGCGTGACCGATTGCATTACTTACTTGCATATGTTTCGGTACATATTGGTGATTGTTACTAACTTGTATGGAAACATCTGCTGCTGCGTGTTCCTTGATTACTTAATTGTATGTTAGGAACGTATGATGGACACTGCTGAAACTGGACAACTACTGCAGCATGTTCCTTGATTACATGCATTTCTCAGGACCGCTATGAGTGACAGATTGCATTACTTACTTGCATATGTTTCGGTACATATTGGCGATTGTTACTGACTTGTATGGAAACATCTGCTGCTACGTGTTCCTTGATTACTTAATTGTATCTTAGGAACGTATGATAGACAGTGCTGAAACTAGACAACTATTGCAGCATGTTCCTTGATTACTTGCATTGCTCAGGACCGCTATGAGTGACAGATTGCATTACTTACTTGCATATGTTTTGGTACATATTGGTGATTGTTAGTGACTTGTATGGAAACATCTGCTGTTGCGTGTTCCTTGATTACTTAATTGTATGTTAGGAACGTATGATAGACACTGCTGAAACTGGACAACTAGTGATGCATGTTCCTTGATTACTTGCATTGCTCCGACCGCTGTGAGTGATAGATTGCATTACTTACTTGCATATGTTTCCGTACTTATTGGTGATTATTTACTGACTTGTATGGAAACATCTGCTGCTGCTTGTTTCTTGATTACTTAATTGTATGTTTGGAACGTATGACAGACACTGCTGAAACTGGACAACTGCTGCTGCATGTTCCTTTATTACTTGCATTGCTCACGACCGCTGTGAGTGACAGATTGCATTACTTACTTGCATATGTTTCGGTACTTATTGGTGATTGTTACTGTCTTGTATGGAAACATCTGCTGCTCCTTGTTCCTTGACTACTTAATATTATGTTAGGAACGTATGATAGACACTGCTGAAACTAGACAACTGTTGCAGCATGTTCCTTGATTACTTGCATTTCTCAGGACCGCTATGAGTGACAGATTACATTACTTACTTGCATATGTTTCGGTACATATTGGTGATTGTTACTGACTTGTATGGAAACATCTGCTGCTGCGTGTTCCTTGATTACTCATTTGTATGTTAGGAACGTTTGATAGACACTCCAGAAACTGGACAACTATTAATGCGTGTTCCTTGATTACTTGCATTGCTCAGGACCGCTTTGAGTGACAGATTGCATTACTTCCTTGCATATGTTTCAGTACTTATTGGTGATTATTACTGACTTGTATAGAAACATGTGCTGCTGCTTGTTTCTTGATTGCTTAATTGTATGTTAGGAACGTATGATAGACTCTGCTGAAACTGGAAAACTGCTGCTGCATGTTCCTTGATTACTTGCGTTGCTCACGACCGCTGTGAGTGACCGATTGCATTACTTACTTGCATATGTTTCGGTACTTATTGGTGATTGTTACTGACTTGTATGGAAACATCTGCTGCTCCTGGTTCCTTGACTACTTAATTGTATGTGAGGAACGTATGATAGACACTGCTGAAACTGGACAACTGTTGCAGCATGTTCCTTGATTACTTGCATTTCTCAGGACCGCTATGAGTGACCGATTGCATTACTTACTTGCATATGTTTCAGTACTTATTGCTGATTGTTACTGACTTGTATGCAAACATCTGCTGCTGCTTGTTTTTCTTGATTACTTAGTTATATGTTTGGAACGTATGATAGACACTGCTGAAACTGGACAACTGTTGCAGTATGTTCCTTGATTACTTGCATTGATCAGGACCGCTATGAGTGACAGATTGCATTACTTACTTGCATATGTTTCGGTACATATTGGTGATTGTTACTGACTTGTATGGTAACATCTGCTGCTACGTGTTCCTTGATTACTTAATTGTATCTTAGGAACGTATGATAGACACTGCTGAAACTAGACAACTACTGCAGCATGTTCCTTGATTACTTGCATTTCTCAGGACCGCTATGAGTGACCGATTGCATTACTTACTTGCATATGTTTCGGTACTTATTGGTGATTGTTACTGACTTGTATGGGAACATCTGCTGCTCCTTGTTCCATTATTACTTAATTGTATGTTAGGAACGTATGATTGATACTGCTGAAACTGGACAACTGTTACAGCATGTTCCTTGATTACTTGCATTTCTCAGGACCGCTATGAGTGACCGATTGCATTACTTACTTGCATATGTTTCGGTACATATTTGTAACATCCAAGTTACCACAAACAGTACACGTCATAATATTTCATTTCATTAAGTAATAAATATTACTAATTATTTGATACCACAGGTCCATCAGCCTGAATACTTAATTACAACAATAAGTTAAAGATCAAATGGTGGTCTAAACTAGCTTCTAAATCTTCAATCAGAGTGCGGAAGACTGAACAAGCTACCCGAGACCGCATCATCTTTTCAAAATAGGCGTCAGCAAAAAGTCCAAAAGTCTGCTATTCATCAAATGTCCAGATTCACTTAGCCTGGGACGGACTACCTGCTATGGTCTTGCCCTTATCAGCTTTTCCTGAAAAAGAGTTGTCATGACAGAGTAAGCTAACATTGCTTAGTGATTAACAGAGTTCCATTAGTTACTACACATATATAACATACAATCAGCTCCTGTCGGCAAGTCAATACGTCAGAGACGGCAAAAGGTTGGGAGGCAACCCAGTCAGTATTCCCATGTGTAAGGCCGAAGCCCTACGGGAAGTGTATGGAAACAAGTGATATAGGAAAGGAATCTGCAGAATTCCCTCCTGTGAATGGAGATCTCACATTCGGTCCTATCGGATAATGCAGTATGCAGCGGCAAATATATAAACAGTCAAATAAGCAGTAAGCATGATAAGTATTTACATAAAATGTAAAAGTGAACATGCAATCAAGGTAATTCAAGTGTCTAGCTTCAGTAATGTCAAAAGTACGTTTCTATGATACAATAAAGTATTAAAGAAACATGCAGCAACAAACGGAAGTTTCCATACAGTCGATGACATTCACAAATAAGTATCGAAACATATGCAAGTAATTAATGAAATCTGTCACTCACAGTAGTCCGTAGTCAGATAATGCTTAACGAATTAAGCTGATCAGTTTACTCTGTCAAATCGGCGGTTTCCTGCAGTTCAGTTTCAAGTCTGGCATATTAATGTCAAGTCTGTGTCATAATCTATATAACCCTAGTTATATATTCAGGTTATTGTCAAATCTGGTTATCGAGTCTGAGGTAGTTCCTATCGTCCCAAGGTGAGTCTATTCTTATCAGATTAATACGATCCATCTAATTACAGATGTGTGGCCTTGAAACAAGGCCAATCGTATTTCTAGCAAGGTGTAACATGCCATACACATTCTAAAGGTTCATACAGAGTCGGTTAATTTATTTGTGCATATAATAAATATGCATCTTGACTTGTGAGTTTTATCATAATCATATTATACTTTTAATTATAATAGGTTGTTTAAATAACTTAATCTGATTTAGGAATTAATCTTTGGCTAGGAACATGATCAAATTCGAATAAAAGGGAATAGATTCGAGCAAGTTAAAATTCATATATGGATAGTCAGATTCGAAATAGGCCTTCGAATCTAATGGATAGATTCGAGACACACACATGGAGATTAGGTTCGAACTAAGGATACAAACTCGAAACACCTACTAGATTCGAAGCAGCCACCTAGATTCGAAGCACACTACTTAGATTCAAAGGTAGTACATTCGAAATGCTTAGATTCGAATCAAATAGATTCGAAATGAGATGGTTTTGAAAGGAGATAGATTCGAGACTCATATACATTCGAATCACATGAATAACTCGAGTTTGTTCTACTTGTTCAACGGTTTTCCAGGTTTTATCATCTTAATATGAACATAAATGATGGAAAAGTAGTTACTAACCTTCGTTCAAGCTATATCCTTCGATTAGAGGTGATTTCCAAGCAAAAACAAGTCCTAAACGGGAGCAAATCAGCTTCAAATGAAAGGGATATGAGCAAACTCGAATTTGCTCAACAAAACCGAACTAAAAGTCAGAAAAAGGGGTCGATTTTACCTTAAATCCGGACGAAATCTAACATGCAAATGGTAGATTCTTGTAGAGCTCGACGATATCTAACCGATGGCGTATAAATCTCGAGAATCCGACGGATCGTTTAGGAGAAAATCTAGAGAGAAGTCAGATTGTAGAGAGAGAGAGAGAGAGAGAGAGTTCTAGTCTTCCAAACCAAGGAAATGAGGAGGAGATGCTCTATTTATAGAAAATAGAGAGAAAAATCAGATTTTCTACTGAATATCCGGAGTTGACCAACTTTTATTCCTAACAATCAGGTTTGCTTTTCAGATGCAATTAATAGCAAAGGAGTTCTAGATTTGCTATAATTGTCTTTTAGTCATATTTTTATTCGTTTTAGTCCGTTTCATCATTTTCAGTCTTTAATTTGTCATTTAGCTGAATTTTAATTATCAACTTTATTTCAGCTAATTTTGGGGCAACTTTTCATAATTAATTATAACTTAATATAATTAACTATTTAAGATTCATGTGTTCGGTTAATTACTAATATTTGGATAAAATTGCTTTATTATCCAAAGTCTGATGCTGTAATTTATATTTAATAAATTACGAGCTGTTACAATATTGGCGATTGTTACTGACTTGTATGGAAACATCTGCTGCTACGTGTTCCTTGATTACTTAATTGTATCTTAGGAACGTATGATAGACACTGCTGAAACTAGACAACTACTGCAGCATGTTCCTTGATTACTTGCATTGCTCAGGACCGCTATGAGTGACAGATTGCATTACTTACTTGCATATGTTTCGGTACATATTGGTGATTGTTACTGACTTGTATGGAAACATCTGCTGTTGCGTGTTCCTTGATTACTTAATTGTATGTTAGGAACGTATGATAGACACTGCTGAAACTGGACAACTACTGATGCATGTTCATTGATTACTTGCATTGCTCCGGACCGCTGTGTAACAGCCCGTAATTTATTAAATATAAATTACAGCATCAGACTTTGGATAATAAAGCAATTTTATCCAAATATTAGTAATTAACTGAAAACATGAATCTTAAATAGTTAATTATATTAAGTTATAATTAATTATGAAAAGTTGCCCAAAATTAGCTGAAATAAAATTAATAATTAAAATTCAGCTAAATGACAAATTAAAGACTGAAAATGACGAAACAGACTAAAATGAATAAAAATGTGACTAAAAGACGAATATGCAAATCGGATTGTTGGGAAATAAAGTTGGTCAATTCCGGAAATTCAGTAGAAAATCTGATTTTTCCTATTTCCCTATAAATAGGGCATTCCTCCTCATTTTCTTAGTTTAGCAAATTGAAACTCTCTCTCTCTCTCTACAACCTCACCTTCTCTCTAAAATTTCTCCCAAACGATCCGTCGGATTCTCGTGATTTATACGCCATCGGTTAGAGATCGTCGAGCTCTACACGAACCTACCATTGCATGTTTGATTTCGTCCGGATTTAAGGTAAGATCGGCCCTATTTCTGTCTTTTGGTTCGGTTTTGAAAGAGCAAACTCGAGTTTGCTCAAATTCTATTCATTCGAAGCTGATATGCTCTCGTTTAGGACTTGTTTTTGCTTGGAAATCATCTATAGTCGAAGGATATAGCTTGGACGAAGGTTAGTAACTATTTTTCCCTCATTTATGCTCATGTTTAGTTGCTAAAAACCTGGAAAAATGATGAACTTGATGAACAAACTCGTGAACTTTAAGTGTAGACTCGAAGGGGGGGTGGAATTCGAATCTGTTTCCCCCTAGAGTCGAATGAAGGGTCCTCGAATCTATTTTCCCCTAGACTCGAGATATGCTTCGAATGTATAGGTGTATTTCGAATCTAGAGCTGCTATTCGAGTCTACGTATGCTAAATTTCGAATTTATTGTTGGCCTTCGAATCTATGCATTAGG
This sequence comes from Centrapalus pauciflorus, assembly GCA_020465985.1. NCBI lineage: Eukaryota > Viridiplantae > Streptophyta > Magnoliopsida > Asterales > Asteraceae > Centrapalus > Centrapalus pauciflorus. The sequence goes on along the minus strand of JAANYP010003928.1, from coordinate 28,052 downwards.
TTCGAGTCTATTGGATGCCTTCGAGTCTAGAAATGCTTCAAATCTGTTGTGGGCCTTCGAATCTATGCTTTGGGTTCGAACCTATTGCCTTCGAATGTATATGTTCGAATCTAACTTCATAGATTCGAATATGTATGTGTTTCGAATCTATCTCTTTAAATTAAAATCTGTAAATCAGATTAAGTTATTAAAACAACCTATTGTAATTAAAAGTATCTTTTGATTATGATAAAAACTCACAAGTTCAAGATGCATATCTATTATATGCACAAATAAATTAACAGACTCTGTACGAACCCTTAACATGTGCATGTCCTGTTTCACCTTGCTAAGTAATACGTTTGGCTTTGTTTCAAGGCCATATATACATATGTAATTAGATGGATCGTCCTAATCTGATAAGAATAGACTCACCTTGGGACGATAGGAACTACCTCAGACTCGATAACCAGAATTGACAATAACCTGAATATATAACTAGGGTTATATAGATTATGACACAGACTTGACATTAATATGCCAGACTTGAAACTGAACTGCAGGAAACCGCCGATTTGACAGAGTAAACTGATCAGCTTAATTCGTTAAGCATTATCTGACTACGGACTACTGTGAGTGACAGATTTCATTAATTACTTGCATATATTTCGATACTTATTGGTGAATGTATTGACTGTATGGAAACTTCCGATTGTTGCTGCATGTTTCTTTAATACTATATTGTATCATAGAAACGTACTTTTGACATTACTGAAGCTAGACACTTGAATTGCCTTGATTGCATGTTCGCTTTTACATTTATGTAATACGTATCATGCTTACTGCTTACTTGACTGTTTATATACTTGCCGCTGCATACTGCATTAACCGACAGGACCGAATGTGAGATCTCCATTCACAGGAGGGAATTCTGCAGATTCCTTTCCTATTTGACTTGTTTCCATACACTTCCTGTAGGGCTTCGGCCTTACACATGGGAATACCGACTGGGTTGTCTCCCAACCTTTTTGACGTCTCTGACGTAGTGACTTGCCGACAGGAGCTGATAGTATGTTATATGTGTGTGGTAACTAATGGAACTCTGTTTACTCACTAAGCATTGTTAGCTTACTCTGTCATGACAACTCTTTTTCAGGAAAAGCTGATAAAGGCAAGACCATAGCAGGTAGTTCGTCCCAGGCTAAGTGAATCTGGACTTTGATGAATAGCAGACTTTTGGACTTTTGATGACGCCTATTTTGAAAAGATGTTGCGGTCTCGGGTAGCTTGTTCAGTCTTTCGCACTCTGATTGAAGATTTAGAAGCTAGTTAGACCACCATTTGATTTTAATATATTGTTGTAATTAAGTATTCATGCTGATGGACCTGTGGTATCAAACAATTAGTAATATTTACAAAGTTTGTGGAAACTTGGATGTTACAAAGTTGGTATCAGAGCAGCAGTTTAATCATCGGATTGGCCACCCGATACTTAAACTACTGGTATGGTATGGACTATGTGACTCTGAATTCCCGAACAAGTCACCGAGGCCTAGGGTAACCTAATTAGTAAAGGACTACCCACACAACTTGACCTAAGATAGGCAAATGATGACTGATAGGATGGGGGAGGGATTGACTGCTTGATACTGACTTGACTTTGACTTGACTTTGTGAGCCTGACTAACTGCCTTCATATCTATGAATTTAGATATGATTATCTGACGTAGGAATTATGACTCGAACTGTGCTTATTTGAATCAGGAAATAATAGCTATTTCCTTTATATTTTCAGCCAATGGCTGATAAGAATCCGACTGTTGCCGGTTCCTCAAGGGTTGATAAAGCTGCTGATGCTGCAGCTGATCAACACAAAGAATCTGTTCATGTAGAGGACTTAGGCACTGACCCTGAAAATACTGCTAATGACTCAAGCAGTACTGCCACCCCTGTGCCTCCTCAGCAGGCTCAATTGATTGACCTCGTTCATAAGTTGAATGAGGATAACCGTAGGCAAATGCAGCTTATGATGGATAGGAACCGACTGCAGACTGATATGGCAGTTGAAGACCGATTTAAGGAAATTAAGGATTTGCTGACTAAGGGTAAAGCGGTAATGCACACTGATGAGGAAAACCAGCGTGAAATTGACTTTAAGCGCCGTGAAGAAGAACTTAGGTTGCGAGAACTTAAGTTGCAGGAGTTAGAACTGAAGTATAGGGAAGAGATGTTAGCGAAGCCAAAGAAAGACCGAAAGAGGAAACATAGGCATGTGTCCTCTGATGAAAGTGAGACTGACTCTTCTGACCATCACGTTAAGGTAGGACGTGAGTGTACGTTTGTTGATTTCAAGAAATGTGGAGCTCGTACGTTTGCGGGGTCATCTGATCCTGTTAAAGCTATGGACTGGGTCGCGAATGTGGAGAAAGCGTTTAGACTCTCCAAGTGTGGTGAAAAAGACAAGGTCACTTTTGCGACGGGAATGTTGGAAGATGGAGCTGGCCGTTGGTGGAAGTCAATTACGAATCCCATGTCTGATGCAATGGAAAAATCCATTACTTGGGATCAATTCAAGATTCATCTGAAGGAGAAATACTGCCCTCAGGATGTTAAGCGCCAGATGGAGAAAACCCTGCTATCTTTTCAGCAAGGTACAAGATCCGTGACGGACTATGAGCTGGAATTTACCAGGCTCTCGCTATTATCTGATCACCCTGTTGATACCGACGAAAGGAGAAGAGATTTGTTTGTGGATGGTCTGGATCGAGAAATCCGGAAGTTTGTAAAGTCTGGCAGACCGAGAAGTTATATCGAAGCGGTGGAAATTGCTAGGGTAGGTGAGCTTGAAATCTATCCTGAGCGAGCGTGTCCTTTTATTGCTAAACCTAGTAAGAAGGAAAAATCTGAGAAAGCTGGGAAGGAGAGAATGGAAAGGAAGAATGAAAGTTCGAAGAAGGGAGATAAGCAGTCTTCTAAGAAGGCTAAATCTTATGCTGTAACCTCTACGCCAAGGTCTGCTTGTCCTCGCTGCAAGCAGATTCATGAAGGAAAATGTGATCCTGCGTTCGTTAAGTGCTATTGCTGTAGGCAGAATGGTCATGATAGGTCAGAATGTCCCAGGCGCAGTGAGGCTTGCCGAAACTGCATTACGTTGGGGCACCATGCTAAAGACTGTACCCGACCTCGATTTGTTCCTCCACCTGCATCTTCACCTCAGCAATCAGTCAAAGGTTCTTCTGCCCCGAGGAATCAGCCAAGATCTTTCCAGATGACAGCCGAAGAGGCAAAGGAAACTGCTGACGTCGTCACGGGTACATTTCTTGTTAATGATATGCCTGCCTTAATCTTATTTGACTCTGGCTCTAATCTGTCGTATGTGTCTGAAAAGTTTGCTAAACAGTTTGATTTTGCCCCTGTGATGTTACCTGCACCCTTAGACATAGAAACTGCTAGCTTTAATTTTGTGACTGTGAATAGAGTCTTTCGTTCCTGGGATTGATGACCTCTCCTCGGACGTTGACCTGATACCGATGTGGATTAGAGAATTCGACGTTATTATAGGAATGGACTGGCTTATGACGAATAATGCTGAAATCTTTTGTGCTAAAAGGATAATTAGAATTAGAACCCCCGAAGGAAGTGAACGTTATGTTTATGGCGATAGAAAGACTCAAAATCTAGGTCTCATCTCTGTAATGAAAGCCCGAAAGTGCCTAACCAAAGGTTGTTCCGCCTATTTAGCCTATGCCATAGATGCTAAAGAAGTTAAAAAGACCGTATCTGAAGTACCTGTAGTCCAAGAATTCCCTGATGTATTCCCGGATGACATCTCTGGTTTGCCACCAGATCGTCAAATCGAATTCCATATTGACCTTGTACCGGGTGCTGCTCCTATCGCAAAAGCCCCTTACCGACTTGCTCTGAATGAAATGAAGGAAATGATGAGTCAGTTGCAGGAATTATTGGAAAAAGGGTTTATTCGTCCGAGTACTTCTCCTTGGGGTGCTCCGGTTCTTTTTGTTAAGAAGAAGGATGGTACCTTTCGCATGTGTATCGATTATCGGGAGTTAAATAAGGTAACTATTAAGAACCGATACCCTCTGCCTAGAATTGACGACTTGTTTGATCAACTGCAAGGGGCTAGCTACTTCTCAAAGATCGATCTCCGATCTGGTTATCATCAACTCAAAGTATTTGAGTCTGACGTACCGAAGACTGCATTTCGTACTCGATACGGCCATTTTGAGTTCCTAGTAATGCCGTTCGGTCTCACAAATGCCCCGGCCGCATTTATGGACCTCATGAATAGGGTATGTAGACCAATGCTGGATAAATCAGTGATAGTCTTCATTGATGACATCTTGATTTACTCCAAGTCGATCATGCGATGCATTTGCGAGAATTGCTAGAATTGTTACGAAAGGAGCGACTCTATGCAAAATTCTCCAAATGTGAATTCTGGTTACGCCAGGTGCAATTTTTAGGACATATTGTCTCGGGTGAGGGAATAGTCGTAGATCCATCAAAGGTTGATGCGGTTCAGAAGTGGGAAGCGCCGAAAAACGTATCTGAAGTTCGGAGTTTCTTGGGTTTAGCGGGCTATTACCGAAGATTTATCCGAGATTTCTCCAAGATTGCGGTGCCTTTAACCAGTCTGACGAAGAAAGAGGTTAAGTTTGAATGGAATGAATCTCAAGATCGAGCCTTTGAGACTTTGAAGCGTAAGCTAATTGAAGCACCGGTTTTGGCCTTACCTGAGGGTAATAATGATTTTGTAGTCTATAGTGATGCTTCTAAGATGGGATTAGGCTGTGTATTGATGCAAAGGGATAAAGTAATTGCCTACGCATCAAGGCAGCTAAAGGCGCATGAGAAGAATTATCCGACGCATGATTTAGAACTTGCAGCCGTGACCTTTGCACTGAAGATTTGGCGGCATTATCTGTATGGGACTAGATGCAAGTTATATACAGATCACAAAAGTCTGAAGTATATATTCGATCAGAAAGAGTTGAATATGCGTCAAAGGCGATCTATGGAATTGATTAAAGACTATGACTATGAGATCCTTTACCATCCAGGTAAAGCAAACATTGTAGCAGATGCCCTAAGCCGCAAAACCGGACCAGACCAAACCCGATGTTATGCTTTGACTTCTGTAGTTTTGGAGTCTGCCTTGCCTGAGTCGATTATTGCCGCTCAAACCGAAGCCATTCGGGATGAGAACTTGAAATCTGAACGTATGGTTACATATGTGACCCAGCTGACCCTTGATAATCGTGGTCTTAGGCGGTTCATGGATAGAATATGGGTTCCCAGACTAGGAGGTATTCGTGATCAAATTCTGTCGGAAGCTCATATGTCGAAATTTTCGGTACATCCTGGTTCTACTAAAATGTACCAAGATTTGAAAACGGATTATTGGTGGCCTGGAATGAAGAAGGACGTAGGACGATATGTAGAAAATTGCATGACTTGTTTACAAGTCAAATCGGAACATCAGAAGCCGTATGGGGAACTACAACCATTGCCAATCCCGGAATGGAAGTGGGACCACATAACCATGGACTTTGTGACGAAGCTGCCCAGGACTAAGCGGAATCATGACTCTATATGGGTAATAGTGGATCGACTTACTAAGTCAGCCCATTTCTTACCCATACGTGAAGATGAACGCCTCGAAAAATTAGCTGAATTGTACGTAAAGGAAATCGTGACTAGACATGGTGTTCCATTGTCTATAGTATCGGACCGTGACAGCAGATTTACTTCTCGTTTTTGGAAGGCTTTTCAGAATGGTCTAGGAACTGAACTTAAAATGAGCACCGCCTATCATCCTGAAACTGACGGGCAAAGTGAGAGAACGATTTTGACCTTAGAAGATATGTTACGTGCCTGTGTGATTGATCTCGGTGGAAGTTGGGATACTCACCTGCCGTTTGTGGAGTTTGCTTATAACAATAGTTATCACTCGACTATTGGAATGCCTCCATATCAGCTTTTGTACGGACGTCGATGCAGAACTCCAACCTGTTGGAGGGAAACAGGTGAACGGCCGATCTCTGGACCAGCGATTTTGCAAGAAGCCCATGACCAACTACAGTTGATTCGACAATGGATTCAGACTTCTCAAGACAGACAAAAGAAGTACCATGATAAAAGACGGAAACCAATCGCGTTTGAAGTTGGAGATAAAGTATTGCTGAAGGTCTCGCCAAGAAAAGGAATAGTAAGGTTCGGCAAACGGGGGAAGTTGAGCCCTCGATTTGTGGGTCCTTTTGAAATTCTCGAGCGTATAGGATTGCAAGCCTATAGATTAAAGCTGCCTACCGAAATGACTGGGATTCATGATGTATTTCATGTGAGTAATCTTCGAAAGTGTTTAGCTGACGCTGAAGCTGTGATTCCTTGGAAAGATGTGCAAATTGATGAGCAGTTGCGATACGAAGAAGAGCCCGAGCGTATAATCGATCATAAGGTTTCGAAATTGCGCAGCAAGGAAATTCCAATGGTGTTAGTTCAATGGAAATACCATAAGGGATCTGCGCAAACTTGGGAACGAGAAGACGAGATTAGGCAAAAGTATCCGGAGTTATTCCTGTCTTAGTCGATTCCGAGGACGGAATCAATTTAACGGGGGAAGATTGTAACTGCCCGTAATTTATTAAATACAAATTACAGCAACAGACTTTGGATATAAAGCAATTTTATCCAAATATTAGTAATTAACTGAAAACAAGAATCTTAAATAGTTAATTATATTAAGTTATAATTATTTATGAAAAGTTGCCCAAAATTAGCTGAAATAAAATTAATAATTAAAATTCAGCTAAATGACAAATTAAAGACTGAAAATGACGAAACGGACTAAAATGAATAAAAAATGTGACTAAAAGGCAAATATGCAAATCGGATTGTTGGGAAATAAAGTTGGTCAATTCCGGATAATTCAGTAGAAAATCTGATTTTCTCCCTATTTTCCTATAAATAGGGCAGCCCTCCTCATTTCTTAGGTTTGGAAATCTAGAACTCTCTCTTTCTCTCTCTACACCTTCACCTTCTCTCTAGAATTTCTCCTAAACGAACCGTCGGATTCTCGTGATTTATACGTCAACGGATAGAAATCGTCAAGCTCTACAATATTCTGTCATTGCATGTTCGATTTGGTTCCGATTTGAGGTAAATTCGACCCCCTTTTCTGACTTTTAGTTCGGTTTTGTTGAGCAAATTCGAGTTTGCTCATATCCCCTTTATTTGAAGCTGATTTGCTTCCGTTTAGGACTTGTTTTTGCTTGGAAATCATCTATAGTCGAAGGATATAACTTGGACGAAGGTTAGTATCTATTTCTCCATCATTTATGTTCTTATTTAGATGTTAAAACCTGGAAAATCGTTGATCAAGTAGAACAAACTCGAGACATGCATGCCTAAACTTGAATATGTGTCTCGAATCTAAGTAGGTTCGAGTCTAGTAAGTTGCCTTCGAATCTGGTATGGGTTCGAGTCTAGGAAGGCTTCGAAACTATGTGTAGGTTCGAATCTATGTATGTGCTTCGAGTCTAAGTCACTATTTCGAATCTATATGCTTCGATTCTAAGAGTATGCTTCGAGTCTATGGGTATGGTTTCAAGGTGATGTGAATTTCGAATCTAATCAATTAGATTCGAATGGTACTAGTTCGAATCTATCCCTCTATATTCGAATTTGGTTCTTGTTCCGAGTCTAAGACTAATTTCTAAATCAGATTGAGTTATTAAACAACCTATTGTAATTAAAAGTATAATATGATTATGATAAAACTCACAAGTTCAAGTTGCATATCTATTTTATGCACAAATGAATTAACAGACTCTGTACGAACCCTTAGAATGTGTATGACCTGTTCAACTTGCTAAGTAATACGATTGGCTTTGTTTCAAGGCCACACATCTATAATTAGATGAATCG
>JAANYP010003928.1:0-17395 GCA_020465985.1 Centrapalus pauciflorus | reverse complement strand
GGTTTCAGCAGTGTCTATCATACCTTCCAAACATATAATTAAGTAATCAAGAGAAACAAGCAGCAGCAGAGGTTTGCATACAAGTCAGTAACAATCACCAATAAGTACCGAAACATATGCAAGTAAGTAATGCAATCGGTCACTCATAGCGGTCCTGAGAAATGCAAGTAATCAAGGAACATGCTGCAACAGTTGTCCAGTTTCAGCAGTATCTATCATACGTTCCTAACATACAATTAAGTAGTAATGGAACAAGGAGCAGCAGATGTTTCCATACAAGTCAGTAACAATCACCAATAAGTACCGAAACATATGCAAGTAAGTACTGCAATCGGTCACTCATAGCGGTCCTGAGAAATGCAAGTAATCAAGGAACATGCTGCAGTAGTTGTCTAGTTTCAGCAGTGTCTATCATACGTTCCTAAGATACAATTAAATAATCAAGGAACACGTAGCAGCAGATGTTTCCATTCAAGTCAGTAACCATCACCAATATGTACCGAAACATATGCAAGTAAGTAATGCAATCTGTAACTCATAGCGGTCCTGAGCAATGCAAGTAATCAAGGAACATGCTGCAACAGTTGTCCAGTTTCAGCAGTGTCTATCATACGTTCCTAACATACAATTAAGTAGTCAAGGAACAAGGAGCAGCAGATGTTTCTATACAAGTCAGTAACAATCACCAATATGTACCGAAACATATGCAAGTAAGTAATGCAATCTGTCACTCATAGCGGTCCTGAGAAATGCATGTAATCAAGGAACATGCTGCAGTAGTTGTCCAGTTTCAGCAGTGTCTATTATACGTTCCTAACATAACAATTAAGCAATCAAGAAATAAGCAGCAGCACATGTTTCTATACAAGTCAGTAATAATCACCAATAAGTACCGAAACATATGCAAGTAAGTAATGCAATCTGTCACTCAAAGCGGTCCTGAGCAATGCAAGTAATCAAGGAACACGCATTAGTAGTTGTCCAGTTTCAGGAGTGTCTATCAAACGTTCCTAACATACAATTGAGTAATCAAGGAACACGCAGCAGCAGATGTTTCCATACAAGTCAGTAACAATCACCAATATGTACCGAAACATATGCAAGTAAGTAATGTAATCTGTCACTCATAGCGGTCCTGAGAAATGCAAGTAATCAAGGAACATGCTGCAACATTTCTAGTTTTCATGCATTTCTATCATACTCCTAACATACAATTGAAGTAGTCAAGGAACAAGGACAGCAGATGTTGTCCATACAAGTCAGTAACAATCACCAATAAGTACTCGAAACATATGCCAAAGTAAGTAATGCAATCTGTCACTCACAAGCGTCGTGAGCAATGCAAGTAATCAAGGAAATGCAGCAGCACTTTTCCCAGTTTCCAAGCAGTGTCTATCAATTACGTCCTAACAAACAATGTAAGTAATCAAGAAAAAAAGCAGCAGCAGATGTTTCCATACAAAGCATAATAATCACCATAACTACCGAAACATATGCAAGTAAATAATGCAATCTGTCAACTCACAGCGGTCCTGAACAAGTGCAAATAATCAAAGGACATGCATCAGTTAGTTGTCTCAGTTTCAAGCAGTGTCTATCATACGTTCGTTAACATACAATTAAGTAATCAAGGAACACGCAGCAGCCGATGTTTCCATACAAGTCAGTAACAATCACCAATATGTACCAAAACATATGCAAGTAAGTAATGCAATCTGTCACTCATAGCGGTCCTGAGCAATGCAAATAATAAGGAACATGCTGCAGCAGGTTTCCAGTTTCAGCAGTGTCTATCATACGTTCCTAACATATAATTAAGTAGTCAAGGAACCAGGAGCAGCAGATGTTTCCATACAAGTCAGTAACAATCACCAATAAGTACCGAAACATATGCAAGTAAGTAATGCAATCGGTCACTCACAGCGGTCGTGAGCCATGCAACTAATCAAGGAACATGCAGCAGCAGTTGTCCAGTTTCAGCAGTGTCTATCATACGTTCCTAACATACAATTAAGTAACAAGGAACACGCAGCAGCAGATGTTTCCATACAAGTTAGTAACAGTCACCAATATGTACCGAAACATATGCAAGTAAGTAATGCAATCGGTCACTCACAGCGTCGTGAGCAATGCAAGTAATCAAGGAACATGCAGCAGCAGTTTTCCAGATTCAGCAGGGTCTATCATACGTTCCTAACATAACAATTAAGCAATCAAGAAACAAGCAGCAGCACATGTTTCTATACAAGTCAGTAATAATCACCAATAAGTACCGAAACATATGCAAGTAAGTAATGCAATCTGTCACTCAAAGCGGTCCTGAGCAATGCAAGTAATCAAGGAACACGCATTAGTAGTTGTCCAGTTTCAGGAGTGTCTATCAAACGTTCCTAACATACAATTGAGTAATCAAGGAACACGCAGCAGCAGATGTTTCCATACAAGTCAGTAACACTCACCAATATGTACCGAAACATATGCAAGTAAGTAATGTAATCTGTCACTCATAGCGGTCCTGAGAAATGCAAGTAATCAAGGAACATGCTGCAACAGTTGTCTAGTTTCAGCAGTTTCTATCATACGTTCCTAACATACAATTAAGTAGTCAAGGAACAAGGAGCAGCAGATGTTTCCATACAAGTCAGTAACAATCACCAATAAGTACCGAAACATATGCAAGTAAGTAATGCAATCTGTCACTCACAGCGGTCGTGAGCAATGCAAGTAATCAAGGAACATGCATCAGTAGTTGTCCAGTTTCAGCAGTGTCTATCATACGTTCGTAACATACAATTAAGTAATCAAGGAACACGCAGCAGCAGATGTTTCCATACAAGTCAGTAACAATCACCAATAACTACCGAAACATATGCAAGTAAGTAATGCAATCTGTCACTCACAGCGGTCCTGAGCATTGCAAGTAATCAAGGAACATGCATCAGTAGTTGTCCAGTTTCAGCAGTGTCTATCATACGTTCGTAACATACAATTAAGTAATCAAGGAACACGCAGCAGCCGATGTTTCCATACAAGTCAGTAACAATCACCAATATGTACCAAAACATATGCAAGTAAGTAATGCAATCTGTCACTCATAGCGGTCCTGAGCAATGCAAATAATAAGGAACATGCTGCAGCAGGTTTCCAGTTTCAGCAGTGTCTATCATACGTTCCTAACATATAATTAAGTAGTCAAGGAACCAGGAGCAGCATATGTTTCCATACAAGTCAGTAACAATCACCAATAAGTACCGAAACATATGCAAGTAAGTAATGCAATCGGTCAATCACAGCGGTCGTGAGCAATGCAAGTAATCAAGGAACATGCAGCAGCAGTTGTCGAGTTTCAGTAGTGTCTATCATACGTTCCTAACATACAATTTAGTAATCAAGGAACACGCAGCAGCAGATGTTTCCATACAAGTTAGTAACAGTCACCAATATGTACCGAAACATATGCAAGTAAGTAATGCAATCGGTCACTCACAGCGTCGTGAGCAATGCAAGTAATCAAGGAACATGCATCAGCAGTTTTCCAGATTCAGCAGGGTCTATCATACGTTCCTAACATAACAATTAAGCAATCAAGAAACAAGCAGCAGCACATGTTTCTATACAAGTCAGTAATAATCACCAATAAGTACCGAAACATATGCAAGTAAGTAATGCAATCTGTCACTCAAAGCGGTCCTGAGCAATGCAAGTAATCAAGGAACACGCATTAGTAGTTGTCCAGTTTCAGGAGTGTCTATCAAACGTTCCTAACATACAATTGAGTAGTCAAGGAACCAGGAGCAGCAGATGTTTCCATACAAGTCAGTAACAATCACCAATATGTACCGAAACATATGCAAGTAAGTAATGTAATCTGTCACTCATAGCGGTCCTGAGAAATGCAAGTAATCAAGGAACATGCTGCAACAGTTGTCTTGTTTCAGCAGTTTCTACCATACGTTCCTAACATACAATTAAGTAGTCAAGGAACAAGGAGCAGCAGATGTTTCCATACAAGTCAGTAACAATCACCAATAAGTACCGAAACATATGCAAGTAAGTAATGCAATCTGTCACTCACAGCGGTCGTGAGCAATGCAAGTAATCAAGGAACATGCAACAGCAGTTGTCCAGTTTCAGCAGTGTCTATCATACGTTCCTAACATACAATTAAGTAATCAAGAAACAAGCAGCAGCAGATGTTTCCATACAAGTCAGTAATAATCACCAATAACTACCGAAACATATGCAAGTAAGTAATGCAATCTGTCACTCACAGCGGTCCTGAGCAATGCAAGTAATCAAGGAACATGAATCAGTAGTTGTCCAGTTTCAGCAGTGTCTATCATACGTTCCTAACATACAATTAAGCAATCCAGAAACAAGCAGCAGCACACGTTTCTATACAAGTCAGTAATAATCATCAATAAGTACCGAAACATATGCAAGTAAGTAATGCAATCTGTCACTCACAGCGGTCCTGAGCAATGCAAGTAATCGAGTCATAATTCCTACGTCAGATAATCATATCTAAATTCATAGATATGAAGGCAGTTAATCAGACTCACAAAGTCAAGCCAAAGTCAAGTCAGTATCAAGCAGTCAATCCCTCCCCCATCCTATCAGTCATCATTTGCCTATCTTAGGTCAAGTTGTGTGGGTAGTCCTTTACTAATTAGGTTGCCCTAGGCCTCGGTGACTTGTTCGGGAATTCAGAGTCACATAGTCCATACCATACCAGTAGTTTAAGTATCGGGTGGCCAATCCGATGATTAAACCGCTGCTCTGATACCAACTTTGTAACATCCAAGTTTCCACAAACAGTACACGTCATAATATTTCATTTGATTAAGTAATAAATATTACTAATTGTTTGATACCACATGTCCATCAGCATGAATACTTAATTACAACAATATATTAAAACCAAATGGTGGTCTAACTAGCTTCTAAATCTTCAATCAGAGTGCGGAAGATTGAACAAGCTACCCGAGACCGCATCATCTTTTCAAAATAGGCGTCATCAAAAGTCCAAAGGTCTGCTATTCATCAAAATCCAGATTCACTTAGCCTGGGACGAACTACCTGCTATGATCTTGCCTTTATCAACTTTTCCTGTAAAAGAGTTGTCATGACAGAGTAAGCTAACAATGCTTAGTGAGTTAACAGAGTTCCAATAGTTACCACACACATGCCATACTATCAGCTCCTGCCGGCAAGTCACTACGTCCAGAGACAGCAAAAGGGTTGGGAGACAACCCAGTTTGTTTTCCCCTATGTAAGGCCGCAGCCCTACGGGAAGTGTATGGAAACAAGTCATATAGGAAAGGAATCTGCAGAATTCCCTCCTGTGAATGGAGATCTCACATTCGGTCCTATCGGATGATGCAGTATGCAGCGACAATTATATAAACAGTCAAGTAAGCAGTAAGCATGATAAGTGTTTACATAAAATGTAAAAGTGAACATGCATTCAAGGTAATTCAAGTGTCTAGCTTCAGTAATGTCAAAAATACGTTTCTATGATACAATAAAGTATTAAAGAAACATGCAGCAACAAACGGAAGTTTCCATACAGTCGATGACATTCACCAATAAGTATCGAAACATATGCAAGTAATTAATGAAATCTGTCACTCACAGTGGTCCGTAGTCAGATAATGCTTAACGAGTTAAGCTGTTCAGTTTACTATGTCAAATCGGTGGGTTCCTGCAGTTCAGTTTCAAGTCTGGCATTTCAGTTTCAAGTCTGTGACATAATCTATATAACCCTAGTTACATAATTAGGTTATTGTCAATTCTGGTTATCGAGTCTGAGGTAGTTCCTATCGTCCCAAGGTGAGTCTATTCTTATCAGATTAATACGATTCATCTAATTACAGATGTGTGGCCTTTAAACAAAGCCAATCGTATTACTAGCAAGGTGAAACATGACATACAATTTCTAAGGGTTCATACAGAGTCAGATAATTTATTTGTGCCTATAATAGATATGCATCTTGAACTTGTGAGTTTTATCATAATCAAACAATACTTTCAATTTCCTTAGATTGTTTAATAACTTAATCTGATTTAGAAATTTAACTATGGCTAGGAACTAAATCAGATTCGAATTAAGGCAACAGATTCGAATGGGCAACAGATTCGAATGGGCAACAGATTCGAATGGGCAACAGATTCGAATGGGCAACAGATTCGAACATCAATAGATTCAAACATCAATCTCGAATCTAGGGGGATCAGATTCGAAATCAATAGATTCTATACTAGGGAAGATAGATTCGAAGGCAGCTAATTCGAGTCTAAGGGATTAGATTCGAAAACATACATCTTCGAGTCTAATAGATTAGATTCGAAACACATACCCTTCGAGTCTAGGAGATAGAATCGAAATCATCACCCTTTCGAGTCTATACATGAATGTCTCGAATTTGTTCTACTTGTTCATCGGTTTTCCAGGTTCTAACAACTAAATATGAGCATAAATGATAGAGAAATGGTTACTAACCTTCGTCCAAGCTATAGCCTTCGACTATGGATGATTTCCAAGCAAGAACAGGTCCTAAACGGAAGCAAATCAGCTTCAAATGAAGGGAAAATGAGCAAACTCGAAATTGCTCTTTCAAAACCGAACCAAAAGACAGAAAAGGGGTCGATCTTACCTCAAATTCGGACGAAATCAAACATGAAATGGTAGATTCGTGAAGAGCTCGACGATCTCTATCCGATGGCGTATGAATCACGAGAATCCGACGGTTCGATTAGAAGAAAAGCTAGAGAGAAGGTGAAGGTGTAGAGAGAGAAAGAGAGAGTTCAAGATTTTCCAAACCATGGAAATGAGGAGGAATACCCTATTTATAGGGAAATTGGGAAAAATCAGATTTTCTACTGAATTATCCGGAATTGACCAACTTTATTTCCCAACAATCCAATTTGCATATTTGTCTTTTAGTCACATTTTTATTCATTTTAGTCCGTTTCGTCACTTTCAGTCTTTAATTTGTCATTTAGCTGAATTTTAATTATTAATTTTATTTCAGCTAATTTTGGGCAACTTTTCATAATTAATTATAACTTAATATAATTAACTATTTTAAGATTCATGTTTTCAGTTAATTACTAATATTTGGATAAAATTGCTTTATTATCCAAAGTCTGTTGCTGTAATTTGTATTTAATAAATTACGGGCTGTTACAATCTTCCCCCGTTAAATTGATTCCGTCCTCGGAATCGACTAAGACAGGAATAACTCCGGATACTTTTGCCTAATCTCGTCTTTTCGTTCCCAAGTTTGCGCAGATCCCTTATGGTATTTCCATTGGACTAACACCATTGGAATTTCCTTGCTGCGCAATTTCGAAACCTTATGATCGATTATACTCTCGGGCTCTTCTTCGTATCGCAACTGCTCATCAATTTGCACGTCTTTCCAAGGAACCACAGCTTCAGCGTCAGCTAAACACTTTCGAAGACTACTCACATGAAATACATCATGAATCCTAGTCATTTCGGCAGGCAACTTCAATCTGTAGGCCTGCAATCCTACACGCTCGAGAATTTCAAAAGGACCCACAAATCGAGGGCTCAACTTCCCCCGTTTGCCGAACCTTACTATTCCTTTTCTTGGCGAGACCTTCAGCAACACTTTATCTCCAACTTCAAACGCGATTGGTTTCCGTCTTTTATCATGATACTTCTTTTGTCTGTCTTGAGAAGTCTGAATCCGCTGTCGAATCAACTGTAGTTGGTCATGGGCTTCTTGCAGAATCGCAGGTCCAGAGATCGGGCGTTCTCCTGTTTCCCTCCAACAGGTTGGAGTTCGGCATCGACGTCCGTACAAAAGCTGATATGGAGGCATACCAATAGTCGAGTGATAACTATTGTTATAAGCAATCTCCACAAACGGCAGGTGAGTATCCCAACTTCCACCGAGATCAATCACACAGGTACGTAACATATCTTCTAGGGTCAAAATTGTCCTCTCACTTTGCCCGCTAAACCCAAGAAATTTCGAACTTCAGATACGTTTTTCGGCGCTTCCCACTTCTGAACCGCATCTACCTTTGATGGATCTACGGCTATTCCCTCACCCGAAACAATATGTCCTAAAAACTGCACCTGGCGTAACCAGAATTCACATTTGGAGAATTTTGCATGGAGTCGCTCCTTTCGTAACAATTCTAGCAATTCTCGCAAATGCATCGCATGATCAGATTCAGACTTGGAGTAAATCAAGATGTCATCAATGAAGACTATCACTGATTTATCCAGCATTGGTCTACATACCCTATTCATAAGGTCCATAAATGCGGCCGGGGCATTTGTGAGACCGAACGGCATTACCAGAAATTCAAAATGGCCATATCGAGTACGAAATGCAGTCTTCGGTATGTCAGACTCAAATACCTTGAGTTGATGGTAACCAGATCGGAGATCGATCTTTGAGAAGTAACTAGCCCCTTGCAGTTGATCAAACAAGTCGTCAATTCTAGGCAAAGGGTATCGGTTCTTGATAGTTACCTTATTTAACTCCCGATAATCAATACACATACGGAAGGTACCATCCTTCTTCTTAACAAAAAGGACCGGAGCACCCCAGGGAGAAGTACTCGGACGAATAAACCCTTTTTCCAATAATTCCTGCAACTGACTCATCATTTCCTTCATTTCATTCGGAGCTAGACGGTAAGGGGCTTTCGCGATAGGAGCAGCACCCGGTACAAGGTCAATATGGAATTCAATTTGACGATCTGGTGGCAAACCAGAGATGTCATCCGGGAACACGTCAGGGAAATCTCGAACTACAGGAACATCAGACACGGTCTTTTTAACTTCCTTATCATCTAAGGCATATGCTAAATAGGCGGCACAACCTTTGGTTAGGCACTTTCGGGCTTTCAGTACAGAGATGAGACCTAAATCTCGAGTCTTTCTATCGCCATAAACATAACGTTCACTTCCTTCGGGGGTTCTAATTCTAATTATCCTTTTTGCACAAAGGATTTCAGCATTATTTGTCATAAGCCAGTCCATTCCTATAATAACATCGAATTCCCTAATCCACATCGGTATCAGGTCAACGTCCAAGGAGAGGTCATCAATCACTAGCTTACAGGAACGAAAGACTCTATTCACAGTCACAAAATTCGAACTAGCAGTTTCTATGTCTAAGGGTGCAGGTAACATCACAGGGGCAAAACCAAACTGTTTAGCAAACTTTTCAGACACATACGACAGATTAGAGCCAGAGTCAAATAAGATTAAGGCAGGCATATCATTAACAAGAAATGTACCCGCGACGACGTCAGCAGTTTCCTTTGCCTCTTCGGCTGTCATCTGGAAAGATCTTGGCTGATTCCTCGGGGCAGAAGAACCTTTGACTGATTGCTGAGGTGAAGATGCAGGTGGAGGAACAAATCGAGGTCGGGTACAGTCTCTAGCATGGTGCCCCAACGTAATGCAGTTTTGGCAAGCCTCACTGCGCCTGGGACATTCTGACCTATCATGACCGCTCTGTCTACAACAGTAACATTTAACGAACGCAGGGTCGCATTTCCCCTCATGAATTTGCTTGCAGCGAGGACAAGCAGGCTTTTGCGTCGAGGTCACAGCATACGACTTAGCTTTCTTGGAAGACTGCTTATCTCCCTTCTTCAAACTTTCACTCTTCTTTTCAGCCCTCTCCGATTTTTCCTTCTTATTAGATTTAGCAATGAAAGGACATGCGCGCTCAGGATAGATTTCAAGCTCACCTACCCTAGCAATTTCCACTTCCTCAATATAACTTCTCGGTCTGCCGGACTTCACAAACTTCCGGATTTCTCGATCCAGACCATCCACAAACAAATCCCTTCTCCTTTCGTCGGTATCAACAGGGTGATCAGATAATAGCGAGAGCCTGGTAAATTCCAGCTCATAGTCCGTCACGGATCTTGTACCTTGCTGAAAAGATAGCAGGGTTTTCTCCATCTGGCGCTTAACATCCTGGGGGCAGTACTTTTCTTTCAGATGAATCTTAAATTGATCCCAAGTAATGGATTTCTCCATTGCTTCAGACATGGGATTCGTAATTGACTTCCACCAACGGCCAGCTCCATCTTCCAATATTCCCGTCGCAAATGTCACCTTATCTTCTTCATTACACTTGGAGAGTTTAAACGCTTTCTCCACATTCGCGACCCAGTCCATAGCTTTAACAGGATCAGATGACCCCGCAAATGTACGAGCCCCACATTTCTTAAAGTCAACAAATGTACACTCTCGTCCCACCTTAATGTGATGGTCGGAAGAGTCAGTCTCACTTTCATCAGAGGACACATGTCTATGTTTCCTCTTCCTGTCCTTCTTCGGCTTCGCTAACATTTCTTCCCTATGCTTCAGTTCTAATTCCTGTAACTTAAGTTCTCGCAACCTAAGTTCTTCTTCACGGCGCTTAAATTCCATTTCACGCTGGTTTACTTCGTCAGTCTGCATCACTGCTTTACCCTTGGTCAGCAAGTCCTTAATCTCCCTAAATCGGTCTTCAACTGCCATATCAGTCTGCAGTCGGTTCCTATCCATCATAAGCTGCATTTGCCTACGGTTATCCTTATTCAACTTATGAACGAGGTCAATCAATTGAGCCTGTTGGGGAGGCACAGGGGTGGCAGTACTGCTTGAGTCATTAGCAGTATTTTCAGGGTCAGTGCCTAAGTCCTCTACGTGAACAGATTCTTTGCGTTGATCAGCTGCAGCATCAGCAGCTTTATCAACCCTTGAGGAACCGGCAACAGTCGGATTCTTATCAGCCATTAGCTGAAAATATAAAGGAAATAGCTATTATTTCCTGATTCAAATAAGCACAGTTCGAGTCATAATTCCTACGTCAGATAATCATATCTAAATTCATAGATATGAAGGCAGTTAATCAGACTCACAAAGTCAAGCCAAAGTCAAGTCAGTATCAAGCAGTCAATCCCTCCCCCATCCTATCAGTCATCATTTGCCTATCTTAGGTCAAGTTGTGTGGGTAGTCCTTTACTAATTAGGTTGCCCTAGGCCTCGGTGACTTGTTCGGGAATTCAGAGTCACATAGTCCATACCATACCAGTAGTTTAAGTATCGGGTGGCCAATCCGATGATTAAACCGCTGCTCTGATACCAACTTTGTAACATCCAAGTTTCCACAAACAGTACACGTCATAATATTTCATTTGATTAAGTAATAAATATTACTAATTGTTTGATACCACAGGTCCATCAGCATGAATACTTAATTACAACAATATATTAAAACCAAATGGTGGTCTAACTAGCTTCTAAATCTTCAATCAGAGTGCGGAAGACTGAACAAGCTACCCGAGACCGCATCATCTTTTCAAAATAGGCGTTATCAAAAGTCCAAAGGTCTGCTATTCATCAAAATCCAGATTCACTTAGCCTGGGACGAACTACCTGCTATGATCTTGCCTTTATCAACTTTTCCTGTAAAAGAGTTGTCATGACAGAGTAAGCTAACAATGCTTAGTGAGTTAACAGAGTTCCAATAGTTACCACACACATGCCATACTATCAGCTCCTGCCGGCAAGTCACTACGTCCAGAGACAGCAAAAGGGTTGGGAGACAACCCAGTTTGTTTTCCCCTATGTAAGGCCGCAGCCCTACGGGAAGTGTATGGAAACAAGTCATATAGGAAAGGAATCTGCAGAATTCCCTCCTGTGAATGGAGATCTCACATTCGGTCCTATCGGATGATGCAGTATGCAGCGACAAGTATATAAACAGTCAAGTAAGCAGTAAGCATGATAAGTGTTTACATAAAATGTAAAAGTGAACATGCATTCAAGGTAATTCAAGTGTCTAGCTTCAGTAATGTCAAAAATACGTTTCTATGATACAATAAAGTATTAAAGAAACATGCAGCAACAAACGGAAGTTTCCATACAGTCGATGACATTCACCAATAAGTATCGAAACATATGCAAGTAATTAATGAAATCTGTCACTCACAGTGGTTCGTAGTCAGATAATGCTTAACGAGTTAAGCTGTTCAGTTTACTCTGTCAAATCGGTGGGTTCCTGCAGTTCAGTTTCAAGTCTGGCATTTCAGTTTCAAGTCTGTGACATAATCTATATAACCCTAGTTACATAATTAGGTTATTGTCAATTCTGGTTATCGAGTCTGAGGTAGTTCCTATCGTCCCAAGGTGAGTCTATTCTTATCAGATTAATACGATTCATCTAATTACAGATGTGTGGCCTTTAAACAAAGCCAATCGTATTACTAGCAAGGTGAAACATGACATACAATTTCTAAGGGTTCATACAGAGTCAGATAATTTATTTGTGCCTATAATAGATATGCATCTTGAACTTGTGAGTTTTATCATAATCAAACAATACTTTCAATTTCCTTAGATTGTTTAATAACTTAATCTGATTTAGAAATTTAACTATGGCTAGGAACTAAATCAGATTCGAATTAAGGCAACAGATTCGAATGGGCAACAGATTCGAATGGGCAACAGATTCGAATGGGCAACAGATTCGAACATCAATAGATTCAAACATCAATCTCGAATCTAGGGGGATCAGATTCGAAATCAATAGATTCTATACTAGGGAAGATAGATTCGAAGGCAGCTAATTCGAGTCTAAGGGATTAGATTCGAAAACATACATCTTCGAGTCTAATAGATTAGATTCGAAACACATACCCTTCGAGTCTAGGAGATAGAATCGAAATCATCACCCTTTCGAGTCTATACATGAATGTCTCGAATTTGTTCTACTTGTTCATCGGTTTTCCAGGTTCTAACAACTAAATATGAGCATAAATGATAGAGAAATGGTTACTAACCTTCGTCCAAGCTATAGCCTTCGACTATGGATGATTTCCAAGCAAGAACAGGTCCTAAACGGAAGCAAATCAGCTTCAAATGAAGGGAAAATGAGCAAACTCGAAATTGCTCTTTCAAAACCGAACCAAAAGACAGAAAAGGGGTCGATCTTACCTCAAATTCTGACGAAATCAAACATGAAATGGTAGATTCGTGAAGAGCTCGACGATCTCTATCCGATGGCGTATGAATCACGAGAATCCGACGGTTCGATTAGAAGAAAAGCTAGAGAGAAGGTGAAGGTGTAGAGAGAGAAAGAGAGAGTTCAAGATTTTCCAAACCATGGAAATGAGGAGGAATACCCTATTTATAGGGAAATTGGGAAAAATCAGATTTTCTACTGAATTATCCGGAATTGACCAACTTTATTTCCCAACAATCCGATTTGCATATTTGTCTTTTAGTCACATTTTTATTCATTTTAGTCCGTTTCGTCACTTTCAGTCTTTAATTTGTCATTTAGCTGAATTTTAATTATTAATTTTATTTCAGCTAATTTTGGGCAACTTTTCATAATTAATTATAACTTAATATAATTAACTATTTTAAGATTCATGTTTTCAGTTAATTACTAATATTTGGATAAAATTGCTTTATTATCCAAAGTCTGTTGCTGTAATTTGTATTTAATAAATTACGGGCTGTTACACATACGTTCCTAACATACAATTAAGTAGTCAAGGAACAAGGAGCAGCAGTTGTTTCCATACAAGTCAGTAACAATCACCAATATGTACCGAAACATATGCAAGTAAGTAATGCAATCTGTCACTCATAGCGGTCCTGAGAAATGCATGTAATCAAGGAACATGCTGCAGTAGTTGTCCAGTTTCAGCAGTGTCTATCATACGTTCCTAACATACAATTAAGTAATCAAGGAACACGCAGCAGCAGATGTTTCCATACAAGTTAGTAACAGTCACCTATGTACCGAAACATATGCAAGTAAGTAATGCAATCGGTCACTCACAGCGTCGTGAGCAATGCAAGTAATCAAGGAACATGCAGCAACAGTTTTCCAGATTCAGCAGTGTCTATCATACGTTCCTAACATACAATTAAGCAATCAAGAAACAAGCAGCAGCACATGTTTCTATACAAGTCAGTAATAATCACCAATAAGTACCGAAACATATGCAAGTAAGTAATGCAATCTGTCACTCAAAGCGGTCCTGAGCAATGCAAGTAATCAAGGAACACGCATTAGTAGTTGTCCAGTTTCAGGAGTGTCTATCATACGTTCCTAACATACAATTAAGTAATCAAGAAACAAGCAGCATCAGATGTTTCCATACAAGTCAGTAACAATCACCAATATGTACCGAAACATATGCAAGTAAGTAATTCAATCGGTCACTCACAGTGTCGTGAGTGATGCAAGTAATCAAGGAACATGCAGCAGCAGTTGTCCAGTTTCAGCAGTGTCTATCATACGTTCCTAACATACAATTAAGTGATCAAGAAACAAGCAGCAGCACATGTTTCCATACAAGTCAGTAACAATCACCAATAAGTACCGAAACATATGCAAGTAAGTAATGCAATCTGTCACTCACTGCGGTCCTGAGCAATGCAAGTAATCAAGGAACATGCATTAGTAGTTGTCCAGTTTCAAGAGTGTCTATCAAACGTTCCTAACATACAATTAAGTAGTCAAGGAACACGCAGCAGCAGATGTTTCCATACAAGTCAGTAACAATCACCAATAAGTACCGAAACATATGCAAGTAAGTAATGCAATCGATCACTCATAGCGGTCCTGAGAAATGCATGTAATCAAGGAACATGCTGCAGTAGTTGTCCAGTTTCAGCAGTGTCTATCATACGTTCCTAACATACAATTAAGTAATCAAGGAACACGCAACAGCAGATGTTTCCATACAAGTCAGTAACAATCACCAATATGTACCGAAACATATGCAAGTAAGTAATGTAATCTGTCACTCATAGCGGTCCTGAGAAATGCAAGTAATCAAGGAACATGCTGCAACAGTTGTCTAGTTTCAGCAGTGTCTATCATACGTTCCTAACATACAATTAAGTAGTCAAGGAACAAGGAGCAGCAGATGTTTCCATACAAGTCAGTAACAATCACCAATATGTACCGAAACATATGCAAGTAAGTAATGCAATCTGTCACTCATAGCGGTCCTGAGAAATGCATGTAATCAAGGAACATGATGCAGTAGTTGTCCAGTTTCAGCAGTGTCTATCATACGTTCCTAACATACAATTAAGTAATCAAGGAACACGCAGCAGCAGATGTTTCCATACAAGTTAGTAACAGTCACCTATGTACCGAAACATATGCAAGTAAGTAATGCAATCGGTCACTCACAGCGTCGTGAGCAATGCAAGTAATCAAGGAACATGTAGCAGCAGTTTTCCAGATTCAGCAGTGTCTATCATACGTTCCTAACATACAATTAAGCAATCAAGAAACAAGCAGCAGCACATGTTTCTATACAAGTCAGTAATAATCACCAATAAGTACCGAAACATATGCAAGTAAGTAATGCAATCTGTCACTCAAAGCGGTCCTGAGCAATGCAAGTAATCAAGGAACACGCATTAGTAGTTGTCCAGTTTCAGGAGTGTCTATCAAACGTTCCTAACATACAATTGAGTAATCAAGGAACACGCAGCAGCATATGTTTCCATACAAGTCAGTAACAATCACCAATATGTACCGAAACATATGCAAGTAAGTAATGTAATCTGTCACTCATAGCGGTCCTGAGAAATGCAAGTACTCAAGGAACATGCTGCAACAGTTGTCTAGTTTCAGCAGTTTCTATCATGCGTTCCTAACATACAATTAAGTAGTCAAGGAACAAGGAGCAGCAGATGTATCCATACAAGTCAGTACCAATCACCAATAAGTACCGAAACATATGCAAGTAAGTAATGCAATCTGTCACTCACAGCGGTCGTGAGCAATGCAAGTAATCAAGGAACATGCAGCAGCAGTTGTCCAGTTTCAGCAGTGTCTATCATACGTTCCTAACATACAATTAAGTAATCAAGAAACAAGAAGCAACAGATGTTTCCATACAAGTCAGTAATAATCACCAATAACTACCGAAACATATGCAAGTAAGTAATGCAATCTGTCACTCACAGCGGTCCTGAGCAATGCAAGTAATCAAGGAACATGCATCAGTAGTTGTCCAGTTTCAGCAGTGTCTATCATACGTTCGTAACATACAATTAAGTAATCAAGGAACACGCAGCAGCCGATGTTTCCATACAAGTCAGTAACAATCACCAATATGTACCAAAACATATGCAAGTAAGTAATGCAATCTGTCACTCATAGCGGTCCTGAGCAATGCAAATAATAAGGAACATGCTGCAGCAGGTTTCCAGTTTCAGCAGTGTCTATCATACGTTCCTAACATATAATTAAGTAGTCAAGGAACCAGGAGCAGCAGATGTTTCCATACAAGTCAGTAACAATCACCAATAAGTACCGAAACATATGCAAGTAAGTAATGCAATCGGTCACTCACAGCGGTCGTGAGCAATGCAAGTAATCAAGGAACATGCAGCAGCAGTTGTCCAGTTTCAGTAGTGTCTATCATACGTTCCTAACATACAATTAAGTAATCAAGGAACACGCAACAGCAGATGTTTCCATACAAGTCAGTAACAATCACCAATATGTACCGAAACATATGCAAGTAAGTAATGTAATCTGTCACTCATAGCGGTCCCGAGAAATGCAAGTAATCAAGGAACATGCTGCAACAGTTGTCTAGTTTCAGCAGTGTCTATCATACGTTCCTAACATACAATTAAGTAGTCAAGGAACAAGGAGCAGCAGATGTTTCCATACAAGTCAGTAACAATCACCAATATGTACCGAAACATATGCAAGTAAGTAATGCAATCTGTCACTCATAGCGGTCCTGAGAAATGCATGTAATCAAGGAACATGATGCAGTAGTTGTCCAGTTTCAGCAGTGTCTATCATACGTTCCTAACATACAATTAAGTAATCAAGGAACACGCAGCAGCAGATGTTTCCATACAAGTTAGTAACAGTCACCTATGTACCGAAACATATGCAAGTAAGTAATGCAATCGGTCACTCACAGCGTCGTGAGCAATGCAAGTAATCAAGGAACATGCAGCAGCAGTTTTCCAGTTTCAGCAGTGTCTATCATACGTTCCTAGCATACAATTAAGCAATCAAGAAACAAGCAGCAGCACATGTTTCTATACAAGTCAGTAATAATCACCAATAAGTACCGAAACATATGCAAGTAAGTAATGCAATCTGTCACTCACAGCGGTCCTGAGCAATGCAAGTAATCAAGGAACACGCATTAGTAGTTGTCCAGTTTCAGGAGTGTCTATCAAACGTTCCTAACATACAATTGAGTAATCAAGGAACACGCAGCAGCAGATGTTTCCATACAAGTCAGTAACAATCACCAATATGTACCGAAACATATGCAAGTAAGTAATGTAATCTGTCACTCATAGCGGTCCTGAGAAATGCAAGTAATCAAGGAA
>JAANYP010003927.1:0-53797 GCA_020465985.1 Centrapalus pauciflorus | reverse complement strand
TCAAACATGTCCTTAAACTGAGCCCAGGACATCGCATATGCACGAGAATCAGACATGGAAGACTCTATAGATCTCCACCACTGTGAGGCTCCACCCCTCAACTGATATGTGGCATACCCAACCATGTCCTTCGGGTCCACATGAGCAACCCGAAAAGCAGACTCGATCTCGCGCTCCCACGCGAGTGCCATCCCTGGCTCACCCCCGCCTCTGAACTCTGGAGGATTCCCAGTCATGAAATCCTTAAATGAACCCCTCGCTGAGATGTAGACGAAGAGGCACCCGTGCCCGTATTCTGACCACCCCCAGTACGTGGTCCCGTATCATGTCCCTGCTCTCTCTCTCCTGTCTATAAAACTCTGTAAGAACCCCAAGCAACTCTGACTTGCGGATATACTCATCACCCGGCGGCTTACCCGCGCCAGAACCCTCTCCCTGATCTGCCATACTGATCTGCACAAAAGAAGGCAGTTAAACACAAAAAAATAAGCCTCCCAGCGTTATACACTAAGCCAGGATAATTAAATCCTCCAGTATCCGTCACCGGAATACTCCCCAAGAATCTGAACACGGTCTAAGCTCAAGCATCCCCCGATGCTCAATACTAAAACCACAAGCTCTGATACCATACATGTAACACCCTCTAATCCCAGCTAAAAGCCACGTCATTTACAATACACAGGTGGCATTAACGCATATAATATTCATATCACAATGTCAAGGTTTACACAAACACTGATTAATTAAAACATTTCCCAAACGTAATCACGATATCCAGAAGTCAACCCTACATACAAAACCCGACCTATATCCAAATATTCACATACAATCCCAGTACAACTTATCCCAAGGCTTCCCAACAGAACAAGGAACACATACAGAATACAAAAGCAGAATCTCCCGATCGCAGCAAGTCAAGCTCCTATCTTCGCTCAGGAGCTGGCGGCCCTATCTTCGGTTCCCCTGATACACACATCAGACTCGAATACGTAAGCTTCGCAGCTCGTGAGTACACAAGGGTTAGACACTGCACAATTCACATAATCACATATCGCATGTCACATGGCAGCCCTACACTACGTGGCATAACACATGCCAACCAGCCTCTAATCAGAGACCCTAGAGATCCAATACAGAAAGAGATACTCATCTCAATTGGGGAATCCCTCCCCCTGGAGCCAAACCACGCCCGTGGAGGCTAACAGGAACGACGACCACATATATATATATGGGAACCCTACACAGGGTCAAACAGAGCTACACAGCTCCCACGATGCTCATCGCAATACATAGTAATGGATCTCAAATATATAACACATATAAAGAAGGAAAGATCATACCTGAGGGGCAACTCGCAGTGCCCAACAATTCACATATGAAATATTAACACAAAAGACTCGAAAGACAGCGACTAGTCTTTGGAAAAAGTCTCGCGTACTCACCTGGATCACCCCGTACAATCTCCCTAACTGATTGATCCGAACTCGGTCCGCGACAATCTCTGGCAATCCCTGTACACAAATTAATTCTCCCAGATTAATCCCAATTATCCCATAACTGTTAATATGCCCAAATGAACCCCACAAAACAGCCCAACGGATCC
This sequence comes from Centrapalus pauciflorus, assembly GCA_020465985.1. Taxonomy (NCBI): domain Eukaryota; kingdom Viridiplantae; phylum Streptophyta; class Magnoliopsida; order Asterales; family Asteraceae; genus Centrapalus; species Centrapalus pauciflorus. The sequence goes on along the minus strand of JAANYP010003927.1, from coordinate 52,194 downwards.
CCAAAGCCCAAACCGACCCAAGCCCGCAGAAGCCGGATCGCGGCCGCACTGGCCCGATCGCGGCCCGCGCTACCCAAGAACATCGCGGCCGCGCTTGGCGCGTCGCGGTCGCGCTCACGACGTAGACAGTTCCCCTGTTCACTGTTTCATTTCTGCCCAGGGGTTATTTCACCCCTAAACTCCGATTCCAGCAGATAATACTCATACCAATGCTACCAAAACTCTTCTAATACATAGATATACCAATTCCCAACATATCTCAATGTTTAACACACAAAATCAGATTCAATTGGAAGATTTCTTACCTTAAAACTTCAAGGACACAACAAGAAGCTTTTAATCTGATTTTCAACACTTTAATCACTTGATTTGGCTCCAAACTGAGCTCCAGCAGCAGGGATTCACACACATACACCTTTTTCTCTTTAATTGCACAAAAGAAAGGATATGAAAGAACGTCACATACATATACGTAACTAAACGGATCCCGATATATCGCGGGTTCGACACCGATACCCGATCCCAATATCAAAAATCCACTATTTATATCAATAAATCCCATTTAATCTCGTGAATCCATAATTATAATTTATCCACTAAAATTATATCCCGAATCCACGTAATTCCCCGTCCCGACACGTATAATCCACTATACGGGACGCAATTGGACCAACGCAATAATCACTATTATAATTAGTCAATAGGATAATTACACGTACCTGCTCGGGAGTCGGGGTGTTACACATTACTTATTTGATCATTCACATTACTTAATTGATCATTCACATTACTTAATTTTTCATTCACAACACTTATTTGATCATTCACAAGAATTATTTGACTATTTACAATTCTTTTACACTCATTTGATCATTCACAACATTTATTTGATCATTCACAATAATTATTTGACTATTTACACTTCTTCTATAATTATTTAATCATTCACATTACTTAATTGACCATTCACATTACTAAATTGACCATTCACATTATTTAATTGATCTTTCACATTACTTAAATGATCATTTACATTACTTAATTGACCATTCCACATTACTTAAATGAGCAGTCACATTACTTAATTGATCATTCACATTACTTAAATGACCATTCACATTACTTAATTGACCATTCACAACAGTTATTTGATATCACATGAATTATTTGACCATTCAAAATATTTATTTCATCATTCACAATAATTATTTGACTATTGACACTTCTTCTACACTTATTTGATCATTCTCAATAATTATTTGACCATTTACACTTCTTCTACACTTATTTGATCATTCCCAACACTTATATGGTCATTCACAACACTTATTTGATCATTCACAATTCTTCTACACATATTTGATCACTCACAACACTTCTTTGATCATTCACAAGAATTATTTGACCATTCATAGTATTTATTTGATCATTCACAACACCTATTTGATCATTCACATTAATTATTTGACCATTTATGATAAGTTTAGAAGAAGTGCGAATGGTCAAATAATTATTGTGAATGATCAAATAAGTGTTGTGAATGATCTAATAAGTGTAGAAGAAGTGTAAAAGTCCAATAATTATTGTAAATGATGAAATAAAATTCATGTGAATGATCAAATAAGTGTTTTGAATGATCAATTAAGTAATGTAAATAGTCAATTAAGTAATGTGAATGGTCAATTAAGTAATGTGAATGATCATTTAAGTAATGTGAACGATCAATTAAGTAATGTGAATGGTTAATTAAGTACTGTGAATGATCAATTAAGTAATGTGAATGATCATTTAAGTAATGAATGGTCAATTAAGTAATATGAATGATCATTTAAGTAATGTGAATGATCTACATTTGTTTAACTAATTATTCAGATTTACATTCAAATAATTATTGTGAATGATCAAATAAGTGTTGTGAATGATCAAATAAGTGTAGATTAAGTGTAAAAGTCCAATAAATATTGTGAATGATGTAATAAATACTGTAAATGGTCAAATAATTCATGTGAATGATCAAATAAGTTTTGTGAATGATCAATTAAGTAATGTGAATGGTCATTTAAGTCATGTGAACGATCAATTAAGTAATGTGAATGGTTAATTAAGTAATGTGAATGATCAATTAAGTAATGTGAATGATCAATTAAGTAATGTGAATGATCATTTAAGTAATATGAATGGTGAATTAAGTAATGTGAATGATCATTTAAGTAGTATGAATGGTCAATTAAGTAATGTAAATGATCATTTAAGTAATGTGAATGGTCAATTAAGTGTTGAAGAATTGTGAATGGTCAAATAAGTGTTGTGGATGACCAAATAAGTGTTGTGAATGATCAAATAAGTGTACAAGAAGTATAAATAGTTAAATAAATGCTGTGAATGATCAATTAAGTAATTTTAATTATCAATTAACTAATGTGAATGATCAATTAATGTGAATGGTCAATTAAGGAATTTGAATGGTCGTTGTAATTACGAAAATACCATTGCTTATGCGGGGTACACTGGATACGCAGACTTTACATATATATATATATATATATATATATATATATATATATATATATATATATATATATATATATATATATATATATATAGAATCAGGTTCATCAGCGTACCTATGAGATTCCAGCGTACCCAGCGTACCCTAATGTGAATGATCATTCACATATATTTTTTTTCTAATAAACATGTATAAGATAACATTATAAGACTTTTTTTTTTCAAAAGTAGCAACATCATAAATATTGTGAATGATAAAAAAGATCATGTGAATGGTCATTCACACCATTCACTACGTGTGAAATGACCATTCACATGGATGACCATTCACATAAATATGCATTGAGCATTCACATAAGTTTTAAGGACATAGAAAGTGTGAATGTATGTGAAATTCATATATCATGTGTATAACATTAATTTAAATATGGTTATGAGAAAAAAAAATTTTAAAAAAGTTTTTTAAGGTTGGTACCTTCGGGTGCACTTGATTTCGAGAGGTACTTTTTTGAACCTGACTCTCTCTCTCTCTCTCTCTATATATATATATATATATATATATATATATATATATATATATATATATATATATATATATATATATATATATATATATATATATATATATATATAACTTTACAATGTAATTTATTCATTACATTTTATATAATATATTAAATATCATTTTATATAATATATTAAATATCATTGTATATGACTTTTCTATAGTTTAAATAGTATTGTTTTTTTTTTTTTTCCATTTTATTGCTATTATAAATCTTTTGCATACATTTCATTGTTTTAGTTTTATTATAAATTATATATGTAAATAACTCAAATACGTTTGAATTGATTTGTTTTAAAGTTTATTTACATATATTTTCTACTAACTTACTATTTATAGTTTAAAGTTAATAATCTTTTAGAAACTTGAAAAGCCGGATTCCCCGATGGGGATCCCCGATTGGGACGAAGATAGGGATAGAAACTCATTCAACGACGAGAATGGGGCCGGAGATGGGGGAGAGGATTAAAGAAGCAGTGATGGGGATGGAAACTGAGATCCCCGCCCCATTGCCATGCCTATCGGTTTTGTGTAATGAATTTCGGGTGAACCCAAATAAGGGTTTTTGTTTTTTTTTTTTGCAATCTATTATCAATACATTTCATTATTTTTAAAACATGTGAATTAATCAAATTTTAATTACCTAACAATGTATAGAACAAGTGATGTGGTGCCGTACGTTGTAACGGGATTTATATTTATATATATTTTTATTAATAGATTAAAAATATAATAAAATAAAATTATATTATTGCAAGTTTTATATACTATTAAAACAATTAAAAACTAGATTTCAAAATAAATAATAATAATATATTAAATTTTATAATAAATTAGAACTTCAAATAACCTAGAGTTTTATAATATATAAAATTTAATTATTAGCAAATCAAGAAACATATTAGATGAATAAAAAATTATATTTTTAAGCTATTTATATATTGAAAGTTATTAAAATTTCATTTTCGAGAAACACATAAACATGTTTAAAAAATCACTTTGTGTTGTATATACACAATTTTTTTATAATTATATCTTTTTTATTAGACTTTAGTTGCATATTGTCTATGTTAAAACTTTTATATAAATATTTCTAAACTTATTATTTCGTATCTATCTTATTTTAGATCCTCAAGATTATGTTTTATATACTTTTCTACTTGACTTTTCTAAATTTAGTTTAATAAAAAAATCAAATACATGATGTATTGTTAAATTAATATTCAATAAATATTCCTACATACATATAAATTTATACAAAATCATAAAAAATTACGAAGTATAAATAAAGTAAAACATACATAGTAACTTGTGTGTCAGTGTGTATAACTTCGTACATGGGTGTATTAATATAATGGTCATACACACTATTGTGTTTTAATAAATATAACTTCGTACATGGGTGTAATTAATATATAAATATTTTATAAACACATATAACTTGAAATATTCTTAAAGATAATAAAACATAGAAATTAAATTAGTATAAATAAATTATTAAATTATCTCAAATATGAATTTAAATTATTGTATTATAGTAATATAAATAAACAGTTTAGATTAAAACATGTTAAATAAGGTTAGTTCGTATGGTAAAGAAATTATTTGAATTATATAACATAAATAAAAATAAATCATTTTAGATAAATGCAGGAGTTAATTTAGAAAGTAATTAAATCAAACTTACTTTCATAAGTTGTGGTTAAACTATATATTAATTTATTTTAATTTTATTAATTTTTTAAAATCAAACTAAATGAATGATTGAGAGAGTTATATTAAAAAAATGAGAGGGAAAATAGAAAAATGATTCTATTAGGTTGTGACATGTGGCACATAAGATTTCTTTTATTAATATATATAAGGATAAGGATTTTATAGAAAATCATACAAAATATTTATTTACAGTGTTAAATTATAAAAAATATCATTCCTTTTCAAGTAAATTTATAATATGTATCATATAAATAAAATGTTAAGCACACACAAGAAATTAATTTTTGGATTTTATTACAAAATAAATGTGATATAAACTTTCAGATTATGTAATTTCCTATATAGATTGTATTATTAAATATGTAAGGAAAAAATTAATATAATATTAATCATAAAATAATTGTTAGATATTTAATAGATAATTAGGCTAACATAAATAAATGGTAAAAAACATAATTACTATAAAATTTAAAATAATATTATACGTGTAAATACAAACCTAACATATAAAATTCAAATATAAAATATAAAAATATTTTTTAAATAAAAATTATAAGAAAATAAATAAAAACCATACCCCAAAATAAAATTTCTGACATACTTCTTGCCACATGGTCAAATGGGGTAAAAATTGCACCCTATCAAGTATTCTAGAATAAAAACCTTAGTTTGAAAATCTATTATTTATCATTAAATAATTATAATGTGATTGTTTGGTTATATTATAAATTGTATTCAAGTTACAGGATGTTCGTGCGTTAGATCGAAATTTATAGCTATATAATTGTTAATTAATAAGATAAAAAAAATGATAATTACCATAAATTTAATTACAACATATTTCAGTGTATAACAAACCAAAAACTAAACTAATCTTTCTACTCGAAATAAACTGATTTAATCATTGAAATTAAGACTCAAGTTTAATTAAAATATGATCATCTATGAGAAGCAAATTTAAAAGCTTGGAAAAATTAATTATTTTCGAGAAATAAAGACACGTGTCAAAAATATGTGTTGTATAGTGTATACAGTTTATTAATCTATTATAGTAAAAAAAAAGTATAAGAAATTTATTTATTCTTTAATCATAATATATTATCAAAATTTAAGCTCTATGCGTTACATGTTAATAAAAATATTAATAGATCATTTTAACCTTCAATCACTTTTTAATAATTCTATTAGAAAATAAACACGCAATACATTAGGTACATATTATTTATAATTTAACCTTTTATGGATACATAAATTAAGTTTCATAAAAATGGTACAAAGTATAAATTTGTAATACTAATTTAAGAAAAAAGATATTATTTATATTATTAAATTTATATATATAACCCGTAATATCATATTTTTAAAGTTAAAATGTTATAAAGTATAAACATATGAACTATATATATTATTAAAGTTGACTAATGTAATATTGTGACAGGATCTAAAAATTGAATAACCAAGATTAACTGATTTGAAATTTATCAGAGTATAAATCAATAATCTTGCTTTGAATCAAAGTTTAATTAAGAAGTTTGCGGAATAACACTTAATTATTTTAACAAAAACTTTCAGAACCAATGAAGCATAAAACATAAGAAGTAATCAAGACTGTTTGTATTGCTGAATTCAATGATTACAATCACCTCTAATCTGTTTTGATTAGACGAAGAACACAGACTGTTCTTAGGGTTTTACAACCTTAGAGGCTTATGAAAACTTAAACAATAAAGCAATTACAGACTCAAAAATACGCAGAAAACTTCTATGAACTTCTATACAATATTCTGTCTATTTATATTGTTTTTTTTGGACTTGTTTCCTTGAAGGACTATGACTTCTCTGATAGTAGATATGCTGGAATCTTCGTGTAGATATCTTTCCTGAAAATCAGCACTTTCTGTTTATGAAACTGTTGAGCAGCTTGAATCTCTTGACAGCATGAACTGAGCAGCTTGAGTTGTTTTGCTCTGGCAGCTTGAACTTTTACACTGGCAGCTCGAGTTTCTTCAACTAGTAGCATGAACTTTGTATTTACATGAAAAATCTACTAACAGTCTGAGAAGTCTAACTAACAGCTTGAATGTACTTAAACTATTTCCCAACAATCTCCCCCTAACTTAAATTCTTTACACAAGACTTTAAGTTCTATACAAGAATTGGGAATGAATAAGTAAACTGTTATTTGATTCTGAATGTCTTTGACTTGTTATAAAACTCAAAATTGAAGAAGATACCAGTCCCATCTGTGAATTTGATTCTGAATGTCTTTGACTTGACAAACAGATCAATCTGCTTGATCTTTTTCCCTTTCTTTTCAGCATCTTCTATCTCTTGTCTTGCAAAATCAGGATCAACCACTGTACTTAGATCTTTAATGAGCTGCTTGACCTGTGGAAGAGCAGACCTTACTTGTTTAACTGACCCTATATGGTACATCTTTATTAATTCTTCTCTGGTCAGCTTCTGTACTATCTGCCAAAAAGTATCATACTCCTCTTCAGGTCCAGACTCTCTTCTGATTACAAACTTTATTCTTAAGTCACGGTCATCCAGTGACTTAGCAAACCAGTAGTTGATTTGAGGCTTTGTAAAGTCATGCTGATCAATCAGCCTTTCTATCTCCATAGCCTTTTGTAAATGTTGCTCAAAGATAATCCTTTTAACTGATGATGGAATAGAGATAACTGCTTGATCAGAGGGAGCAGGTGCACTGGCACCAGCTTCAGCTTGGACTGATTGGGTTGATGGTTGGACTTCTTGGGATGGTTGAGCTTCTGGAGAGACTTTTATTCTCTGTCTTTTGTCCATCTCCTTATCATGAATCTTTTGCAGCCTTTCAGTAGCCATGGACTGAGCCATTTTCTTCGGAATACCAGCTGCAAAGGCAAAATTGATAAGAAATCTTCTATGCTCAGCCTTGGAGTGCCCTGTTGGCATCTTTCTCTTCCTTGCTCCTTGCTTAACCACAAACCCCTTTAAGTAATCACCTAAAGTTTCATCATCATCCATAGGGGTTTGGGCTTGCTGCTCTAATTCTTTGTCTTGTTCTTCTGCTATTTTTCTGGCAACTTCAGCATCAAAGGCAATTTGGGCTTCTTTTGAAGAAAATTTATGCTTTGGAGACTCTATGAGAATGCCCTTGCCTTTGTCTTTTGTAGCAGATGTTGTAGCATGGACTGTGCTTGTTGGAGCTTGAATTCCTTCTCTGATCACAACTCCAGTGACTTTTGAAGGAGCAGCTTGAGTTTCTAGGCTAACAGCTTGAGAAGCTGTTGGGACTGCTAGCCTAGAAACTGGGACTGTTGGTGCTGCTTGGACTGTTGTTGGGACCTCCTGATTCTCCCCCTTTTTGGAAGCATTGGTTTGGTCAGAAGGACCTACAACCTTTGCCCCTTGGGTTTGAATCATCTGCTCTAATTTCACAATTTTATTTCCACAGAGAATGAAGCCTCTGTGAAGATAATCCATTCTCTTATTCTGAGCAGCTTCTGCCTGCTTGAGAGCAAAAATTTGGGCTCCCTGTGCAGCAATGATGGACATTTGATAGTCCAACATGGCTACAACAGGTTTGAGCCTGGGATCCGTTAAAAGCATTTGTTGCAGACTAGCCTCAAGATCAGAGAACACCTGAGGTGCTTGTGATCTATCACTGACATTGAAACCAGAAGTAGAAACTTCTGGGCCCCTCTTTTCTTGGTTTTGGGGACTTCCAGCTTGTGTTTGCACACTTGCTGTTGCCATGGGCGTGGTCTTAGCTATGTTGGCACTGTCCTGTGCCTCTTTTGCAGAGACATCAGTAGTGCCAGCCACAGAACCCATATGAATCATCTCTGAAGAGATGTTCACCTCCTGAGAGAGGATGGGAGTGTCCTCAACTGGTTCCCTTTGGATATGCTGTGCAGGAGTATCCTCCTGCACAGGGATATATGGCTCTTGCTGATGGGAGGAGGAGGAAGGAGCTCCTGGTCCCCTTTTTTCTTTTGTATAGGTATCTGAGTGGGCGTGTTGGCTGTACAAAAGGATCAGAGGGAATATTTGTATCATGAGGAGTGGGTTGGGGTCTTGGGGTTGTAGCAGTAATGTTAGGCTGAGCCTGCTCAAGACCCTCTCCTCTGTTTCCTGAAATGATGTTCATCATTGCAGAGGGCAATGGAACATCTACACTGACAAAATTGGCACTTGGCTTTATCAGCCTTTTGATTGAAGACAATGAGTGCCTATGGGAAACATGTATCCGTTTATGTAAATGTGGAGTGGTGCAGGTGTGTGCAATTATTTCTGCCAAAAACCTAGGATACATCAAAAATTTCCCATTCTTTAGGGAATGATGCCTTAACATCCCCTGAAAAATCATGTTTGAAAAATTGAACTGTTGGCCAGTAGAAAAACACACTAAGGCAGTGGCAATATTTGAAGAAAACTCAGACCAACCAGTTCTTTTGGGGCTTAAACATTGCTGAATAATGTGCACAAGGTATTTCCATTTAGGAGAAAAATGTGCCTTAAGAAAAGTAAAAGAATCAGCAGGGCCCCTATAACCAATGTTTTGAAGACCAAAATGTAAAGCTTGAAGGGATAGGTCGGTTATACCTGAGGCATCTTGAAGATGCAAGTGACGTCTGATGGATTCCTCAGTGATATGGAGAGTAGTTCCATCAATCTTGGAAAGGAGGGTAGGCACTCCATTGATGGTTTGAACAGATGTATGGTTCCAAAACTGTTCTATATGGGAGATGTATATAGTAGGGTTTATGGTTAGGGCATAATGAATATGAGAGTGCCTGAGGAAATCCATCATTGTATGAAACGGTTGAAGTTCAGAGTGTTTTATGGTGTATGGGAGGCAGTTATGCTCTTTTACGAACTCCATGGATGAACAAACGATGGTTGTAGGGTTTGAAAGAAGAATGTGTGATTCGTTCAGAGAGAAAGTAGAAGGCCGTGGAAGAAGAATATGTAACTGGTAGTTACAACTGAACGAAACTGGGACCTTTAAAGGTTTCGAAAAGGTTGGGTCCCGCGCACACATTTGAAAAATTACCCAAATACCCTGCACACTTTTACAGATCAAGTGAAAATAACTAGCAGTCCGAGAAAATGAACTAGCAGCATGAGAAAGTACTCATGCTGTTAGTGTAAAATTGTGCAACTTTTCAATGTAACAGTGTCTCCCCCTTAAATTAGCATACTGAGTCGATAATAATGAAATCCAATTAATCCATGTTTACCAGACCATATTGTCAGTAGGAAAGGGACCCGGCCCTACAGCAAAAGGGTGGGGAAAGAGCTCAGTAAGCGGTAGAGCTGGATTGTAGTGGGGCACTTGGATGTACACGTCGGGCAGTAAATCTCTGATGAAGTGAAACCTGCTTTCTATATGCTTGGTTTTGGGGAATTGTCACTGGGTTTTGCACAATGCTAAGTGACTTGGAATTGTCATATAAATAGGAGTGGAGAAGAACATTCATACATAGTCTTCTTTGTTGATTTTGAATCCACATTACCTGGGAGCATAAGCTTGGCAGCTGTACCGTATTATCGCTCAGTTGGATGATGGGAGGAAAAATGTTTGCTTTTGCATTGGGGCCAAGAACCCACTCTTGCTCTCCATAATTATTGACATCCACCAGGTTTGGATTTTCTGGTCATTTATGGCATCCACCTCAGTCCATGTCAGAATAAGCATTAGTTCAAAAGGAGATTCTTTAGGCAGCCCATAGACCTAAATGTGGTTGGCCTTCTAGATAGCTAAAGATTCGTTTAAAACGCAACAAGTGAGAATCCTTTGGAGGAGCATTGAAATCTAGCACAAACACAGACAACAACATATGATCACGGTCTGAAGATGTAGATACAATGAGAGATCCTGATAAGGGATCTGTATATGAAGTCCACATCATCCCCATCTTTGTCTGTATGGAGCTGTTTTATGATGCGATCCATTGAGTGCTTGCAACCCTTTGTGTTCTGTAGCAAAACTTTCCAATATGTCTTTGACATACTTTGATTGACTTATGAATAGACCAGTAGGCTTTGTTTAACCTGCAGGCAAGAAAGAATGTGAGTCTCCATTGAACTCATTGAAACTTTTTGTGCATAGGGCCTCAAAATCTTGCACCAACCTATCATAGTTGAGCCAAAGGTGATGTCATCAACATAGATTTGGACAAGAAGAATCTCAAGCTTTGATGGATTTAGTGAAAATGTTTTGTCCAGTGCCTCTTTGAATCCATTCTGTAGAAGATATGATGACAGGTGTCATACCATGCTCTGGGGCTTGTGAAGACCATAGAGAGCTTGTCTAGCTTGTAACCCTGTCTGGATACTTGTAGTCGTCAAAACCAGGAGGTTACAACATACACTTCCTCTTCAATTGTCCCATACAAGAATAGCAGACTTAACATCCAGTGATACACTTTAAAGCCTTTGAAACTTGCATATGCTAGAAATAGTCTGATGCTTCAATTCTCTGCTACTGGAGCAAGAAATCATCATAATCTATTCCTTCGCTCTTGAGTGTACCCTTGGTGCTACCTAGTCTTGCTTTGTTCTTGATGACTATTCCTCTCTCATCCTTCTTGTTTCTGAACACCCATCTTGTACCTATTGTCTCTTACTTAGGAAGATCCACCAGAGTCCATAACATCTGAATTTTGAACTGTAAAAAGCTCTTCTTGCATGCTTCAATCCAGGATGAATCGTTTAATGCTCTGATGCTCTTTTTAGGTTCCAATTGAGACATGAAACAGGCATGTCAAAAGCAGCTAGATTGAATTCGTAACTACTGTTCAGCAGCCAGCGTCTCATTGTGAACCATCTTCCTTGTTGAACAGGAGTGCTGGATCACCCAGTATTTGATGTAGAGGGTGTACTTGTGAACTCTTAGTGTGGGCTCTCTCTCTGTTTGAAAGGAAGTTCCAAGTTTGTTATCATCTCCATCAGAACCAGTGAGTGGTTCAGTTTCTGAAACAGCTTGACTTGAATCTGGGACTGTTTCTAGTTGTATTGGAGCTGTTCTTTCAGAACTTTGGAGTGGCACTTCAGTGTCTGGATTTGTATCATTCAGGACCCCTGGAGGATCACAAGACAGAAGTGGTAGAGTGGTGAAATCATCCCAACTTGTTGAATCTGCAGTAGTCTGAGACTTTGTGCCAACAGCATGAAAAATTGTATTAGCAGCATGAGAATTCGTGTTAGCAGCTTCAACCCTGTATGCATCAGCTTCTGCAGTATACTCAACAAAGCTCAGAGAATTTGTTAGTGAATCTAAATCAAACAACCAATCAGGACCAGTGCCTTTGATATTAGCAGTATTTTCATTAAATTCAACATTGGCACTTTCTTCAATTGTTTTAGACACACTGTTGTATACTCTATAGGCTTTGCTTTGAGTTGAGTATCCTACAAAGAATCCTTCTTCAGCTTTACTCTCAAACTTCCCTAAGTGAGTCTTGGTGTGAAGAATAGTACATGGGCATCCAAAAGACTTGAATAAAGCTATTAGGGGACTTCTGTTATGGAATAACTCATAGGGAGTTTTTCCTTGAGATTGGACAACTTGAACCCTATTTAGAACATAACAGGCTGTATTAACAGCTTCTGCCCAGAAAGTCATTGGCAGATTTGAATCAGCTAGCATTGTTCTAGCAGCCTCAATTAATGTTCTATTCTTTCTTTCAGCTACACCATTTTGCTGTGGTGTTCTTGGTGCACTATATTGTCTAGCAATGCCTTTGGACTCACAGAAACTGTCTAGAATTTGGTTTTTAAATTCAGTTCCATTGTCTGATCTTATCACCTTAACTTTGGAATTGGATTGGTTTTCTATCTTAAGGATAAAAGACTTAACTAGCTCAGTAGTTTCATCTTTGGACCTAAGAAAGTAAACCCAAGTAAATCTGGTGAAATCATCAACAATGACTAAACAGTATGCCCTTTTATTCAAACTCAAAACAGATGTTGGACCAAATAGATCCATATGTAACAACTGAAGAACAGATGAGATTGAATTTACTTCTTTGGCCTTATGAGAAGGTTTGTGTTGCTTACCTTTAAGACATGCTACACAATGATCATCACAAATGAACTCCTTTTGTGGTAATCCTCTTACCAGATTCTTTTTAACTAAATCATTCATGGACTTGAAGTTCATGTGACACATCCTTCTATGCCAAAGAGCAGACTCATTTGATGATGCTTTGGATATTAAACAGCTTAAAGTATTTGATTTAGTCAAGAGAGCTGTGTCCAGGCAGTAAACATTGTCCTTTCTTGGTGTTCTAAGTAAAACAAGATTTTCAGGAATTTTGAAATCCTTTGAAAGAACAATGCACTCAGAATCTGTGAATAGAACAATGTTTTGTTTGTCACAGATTTGAGAGACACTCAATAGATTGTACTTAAGCTGTTCAACATACAGAACATCATGGAATGTCATGTTGCCTGCATTAACAGTACCTTTACCTGTAACCTTACCTCCTTTTGAGTTGCCTCCAAATGCTACAAAACCTCCATCAAAACCTTTGAAATTTGACAAGCATTCAGAATTGCCTGTCATGTGCCTAGAGCATCCACTGTCCAGATGCCATCTTGTTCTATGAGGAGACCTGTGGTTGCCCTGCACAAATAACAGCTTAGTTAGTAGTGGAGTAAACCCAAACCAAATTGGTTTTGGGTTGGCCTTGTACATTGACATAACTAAAAACTGTTTTTGAATTATTGTATTTGGTGAGATCTACTGATGGAGTCTTTGGAGAGTATTTAGTGATAATATGAGGTATCCAACTATTTTGATCATCTTTTCTTCTGACAGTCTCAGATGATTCACTAGCAGCTCTAGTTTGATGCCCAGCAGCTTGAGCTGTGTTTGTAGTGCTAACAGTTTCAGTTTTTGCACTAACAGCATCAGATTTTGACTTAGCAGTCTGATCTTTTGCATTAGCAGTTTGAGCAACAGATTTGTCCTTGACACACCACATTTCTTTAAAACTTGATTTAGGATTTGCCAAAACTTGTTTTTGATGTGTGGACTGTTTTTTATTAACTTTTGAGAATCTGTGATCAACTGTTCTCTTTGGAGCTGCTGTGGAAGGTTTCACTTTTGAGTGCTTTGCCTGTTTAGGATTTGATTTTGTGTGATGCACAGTCTGTTTTGCAACAGCTGGTTTGTAAAAACAATCCTTGGCTAAGTGATTCTTCCTTCCACAGTGAAAGCATCTTTTGATAGTTCGAATTGGAACACCAGACTTTTCTGTCAATTTCTTGTTCTTGTTTCTCTGGTTTCCTCTTACCTGCTGTTGTTTAGGAAACTTTTGAACACCATGCTTTTGGCATGTGCAGATAGAAACAGTTTTACCTCTTTTAGTTCCTTTTGATGAAGATGCAGTGTTACAGTTAGAATGTACAGAAACTTGTGGAGTAGCATTGCATACACTCATCTTCTCTTTTCCTTTCTTACTGGGAACTTGGACTTCTATGGGTGCACTCTTTGTGTCACAGTCTCTATTTTGACTCTTATCTTCTTTTAATTCAGGACTGTTATCAAGGATAGGATCTACAATAGTCATAGACTCATCTAGTGGTTCATTGACAAGTCTATCAGCAACTTCACTCATTGGATGAATGTAATTGTTATTATATGGAGGTGGAGTAGCTCTGTATCCTATTCCTTCTTTGGGATTGACCTGAGATTTGACTCTATCTTTGAATTGAACTTCCATTAGGTGTTCTAGCTTTTGATTTGCTAACTTGAAGTTACCTAGATCTATGTTAACATTCCAGTTTCTCATTAGCCTCTAAAACCTTCTGTTCAGTTTCTTCTACCTTTTTATTCAGAGATTCTATTTTCTTATTGAGTTCCTTTTTCTCCCATTCATGATAGTTTCTATCATACCCCATTTGAATCTCATTATCCTTATAATCATTGATCTGTTTTTCCAGATCTTCTATGGCTTGCATATATTCATATCTCCTTTCTTCCATCTTAGCTAGAGTTTTGCACATGCTCTCATTATGATCTCTGTACTTTTTAACCATATTTTTGCATGATTGAGAGCAGAGTTTAGAATTTACCTCAGATGGTAGTTCAGTGGAGGAGACATTTGATGTTTCTGCCATAAGTGCTTGATTTTGGAATTCTTCCTCTGTCTGATCACTCCAGTCAAACACATTGTCTTCTTGAGAGACAAGTGTTGTTGATGAGGAAGCTTGGATGGGCTGTGAAGTCCTTGATGGCTGTTGACCTTGAGATCTACATTCTCTGGCAAAGTGACCAAGCTTATGGCATTTATAGCATTCCACTTTTGATTTATCAAAAGATGGTTTGCCTTCTGTGTTGGCTTGAAAGTTGGTCCTACTAGTTCTTTTCAGAAATCTTTTGGCTCTCATGGTCAGCATTGCATGTTGCCACTTTAAATCCATCTCTTCAAGATCATCTGGATGAATTTGTTCCAAGTCTTCAACATTTAGAGCAAATAATCCATCATTGGCAACAAAAGCTTCATAATGAGTTTCAGCAGAATTGCCATCACCACCTGAAAAAGAATCACAGTTATTAGATTTTTCAGAGGACAGAAGAGCAGTGTTGTGATTATAAAAAAAGGATCTCTTTTTAGCATCAATCTCAGTCTCAAACACTCTTAAACTGTTATACAGATCATCCAATTCTATCTCATCAAGTGTGTCTTTTGTTCTCCACTGTGCAGCATAGACTGTCCATTCTTCTCCAAGAGATCTGAGAAACTTTCTGTTGACTTCATCTTGATCCAGATTGACCTTTGCACTTTCCAGTTCACTTATCAGTTTGTTGAACCTGTCAAAGATTTGAGTGAGGTTTTCATTCTTGCCACCAGAAAAGTTTTCATACTGCTGTTTCAAGAGGTCCTTTTGATTTCTCTTGGTACTGGCATTACCAGCAAACCTCTTCTCTAAGGCATTCCAAAGAGAGTGAGCAGTATAAAAATTTTTGAACTGATGTTGATAAGCATTAGGAATGGCTATTTGTAATAATGTGAGTGCTTTCACTTCATTCATTCTAGCCTTCCTTTCAAGTTCAGTTTTTGGAGGAGTTTTGACTGGTTTTCCCTCATCATCAAGTTCTGGATCAACTACAGGAGGAAATTCAACAGCTTCCCATATGGCATAGTCAATAAATTGGATATGCTGTTGAATCCTGAGTTTCCACATCTCAAACTCAGTGGGCTTGAGCATAGGCACTTTGAGTCCCTGCCCAGATCCACTGCTGTTATTTTCAAATTCCATAGCAAAAAGACTAAAAATTTAAAGAAAGTTTTCGACTTTGAAAAACAAAGAACGACCTGTGGCTCTGATACCACTTGTCAGGATCTAAAATATGAATAACCAAGATTAACTGATTTGAAATTTATCAGAGTATAAATCAATAATCTTGCTTTGAATCAAAGTTTAATTAAGAAGTTTGCGGAATAACACTTAATTATTTTAACAAAAACTTTCGGAACCAATGAAGCATAAAACATAAGAAGTAATCAAGACTGTTTGTATTGCTGATTTCAATGATTACAATCACCTCTAATCTGTTTTGATTAGACGAAGAACACAGACTGTTCTTAGGGTTTTACAACCTTAGAGGCTTATGAAAACTTAATCAACAAAGCAATTACAGACTCAAAATATGCAAAAAACTTCTATTCAATAGAATGACCTATTCTCTGTATTTATATTGCTTTTTGGACTTGTTTCCTTGAAGGACTATGACTTCTATGATAGTAGATATGCTGGAATCTTCGTGTAGATATCTTTCCTGAAAATCAGCACTTTCTGTTTATGAAACTGTTGAGCAGCTTGAATCTCTTGACAGCATGAACTGAGCAGCTTGAGTTGTTTTGCTCTGGCAGCTTGAACTTTTACACTGGCAGCTCGAGTTTCTTCAACTAGCAGCATGAACTTTGTATTTACATGAAAAATCTACTAACGGTCTGAGAAGTCTAACTAACAGTTTGAATGTACTTAAACTATTTCCCAACAACTCCCAAAGTTCCTTCGACGTCCTTTGAGTCCGAAATGTGTGCAGTATATCCTGAGGTAAAGCCATACGGATTATGGAGAAAGCTTTGTTTTCGGCTTCAAATAATTTCTTGTCATCTTCCTTCATCATCTGGTATGACAAGACCTTTTGACGGCCTTCAACTTCAGACACCGGTGGAATATACCCCTCATCAATGCACACCCACATGCGCATGTCGTTGAAACGTACGAAATCAGTAAATCGGTCCTTCCACCAGTAATAGTCCTCGACCTTCATCAGCTTAGGCGGGGCGTTTGCCTTCCCAACCTCGTGGTCCATTTCTAAGAATTTCTGAAGATTTGACATCTTTTCAAAAGAAATTGAGTTTGAACTTAATTAATTTAATTCGAAACTGATTTAGTCTAACTTTTTCGAATCTAGGTAGATTCGAAACTAATTAAAGTTAAATCTTTTTGGGATTAAATTCGATTAAGTGTTAAAATTCAATTAGATTCGAAATATGTCAGATTTGAAAATTCTTAGATTCGAAGGGCAGCAAACTCGAAATTCAGCAGATTCGAAACCCCAGATTCGAAACAATACTAGACTCGAAATAAACTCGAAACTAAGCTAGACTCGAGATCCTATTCGAATGAAGCAACAGACTCGAAACTAGGTAGATTCGAAAACCTCTGAAATTGACTCGAAAGGAGCGTATTTAGGTTAGACTCGAGACTAAAGTGAAACCCTAATTACCCCTATAGATTCGAGCGTCGCAAACTCGAAAAAACGGCTAACACTTTGATTTTTTGACGTTTTGCAGATTAAATCACTATTTTTCTAACGAAAAATAATGATTTCGATCAAAAACGTGAAAAACCACAAAGTGTTTCCCGAATATGAATTTGCTAAGCTTGAAAATACGTTTTTGAGAGAAAAACCGTCCAACTAGCGTCAAGAAACCTAGAATGTATCTGATGAACACGAAGAACACCAAGAACACTCCGTTGGCTCTGATACCACTTGTAAGGTCTACCACTGCAAGATCTATCTAGACGCGGATCCGTGAACGAGTGCGGAATCCTCGTTAACGGTTAGACGGACAACTCTCAACCACGAAACACGGAGACCATTAGACGCTGAACGAGCGACACACGAACGATCCTACGAACTAATTCTCTCCGAAACAGCACTCACCTAGCTGATAAACTCGAGATCGCCTTAAGCTTAATTCCTCACGAATTCTGCTAAAAGTCTCTTAATGACTCGAGTCTATCCCTAATTATAGACCTTGATTCGAGTCTGATGTGGGCCAAACTCGAATCTGGCCCAAGGCCCATTCGAGTCTGTCCACAATGACATTCTCGAATCTGGGCACTATTCGAATCTAAGGTCACATTCGAATCTATCACAGATTCGAATGTCTTCCCTTATGTAATTCGAATCTAGCCAAAACACTTAAACACTTAAGTGATGAAACTTATGTTTTTACTTATGCTTGAGCTAATCTTTGACCTTTATGTTTGAACTTCTTGCAATATGTTACATCAAGTTCAAACACACAATCAATAACAGACAAACACATATAAACATATATATCAAAACACTTGTTAATTCTCAATACTCAGAATATTACTTAAACCAAAATGCTAATCGATTAGACTGCTATCGTCACACAGGGTGTACCAACAGGAACGAAATATATGTCTAATCACACATATTGGGCATCATTGGAGTTAGCATGATATCTTGAAGGATATAGCAGTTAAGCTCATGGGGTATTCCAGAAGATGGATGAGAGTTGAGTGAAATATCTTGGGAAGTTTGAGAGACTGTATGAGAGAACTTCAATGGAAAGTCTAATTTGAGATTTGGAAATGAATCAGACTATCATGAAAGAATTAGCTTGTATAGGAGAAACTTGATGTATGAGAGAATCAGAAATATGTGGGAGAAATCATAATATTTGAGAGAATCTCAAGATGAATGAGATCAAGAATATTAGAGTGATTAATCTTGGTGGAAATTTATTCAGTCAGAGAATCATATTATTCTAACAAAAACTTTTAAAGTGTGCATTAGAGTATTTAGAATGCTTACACACTTTTTGTTAAGATGCCATCTTGAAAGCGCATTTGAAACTCCCCCTTACGAATAAGAACAGTATTTAGCGAAACATAAAATGTTATGAGTGAATTTCAAGAATGAAACTCAAACTCAAACTGATAAGCATAAAAAGTAGGGAAATTCCAGAGAAGTCGCGGAACCACGGGTTCTAAACTGGGTGTTTAGAAACCATCTAAACATGAAAGAACGGGTTTTAATCTGTCTTGATGCAGAAGCCATTTCCTTGAAGCACGGGCCCTACTCGAAAGTAAGTAGAAGCCATTTTTTTAAGATCGGGTTTTGATCTGAAGTAATCAAAAACCATCTCTATGAAGTACGGGTTCCAGTCTGAAGTGATCTGAAAACCATTTGACCTGCAAAATAATTCAAGTGCCCTTTGGTATCCATTGCCTTATGGATCCAGGCGGGTTAGGTGATCTGGATAGCATGAGTTTTGGTACCCATTTCCAAACAAATATTTTCTTGTTAGGAAATTCACAACGCAAAACTTCTGTTGTTTCAGAAAAGTTTGATTTAACAGTGAAAGTTTTACTTTGAAAGAACTGTCCTGTATTGGCCTGTCCGTGGTAAAACGTCATCGGTTTCTTAGAAGATTTCTTTTTAGAATGATGAGGTGTGTTACTAGAAACTTTTTGTAAAACAAATTTTGAAGAATCACCGGTTTGAATCTTAACTGGAAGCTCAGAAATGACACACAGGCATGCAATCATCACATAAATACACAGTATGCATACCGGGGAATAATGATTATCATGTAACAACTCATGGTAATTAAATGAATAGCAGGTATCAAAGGCAACATGGAAGTGAAATGGATAAGCATGGTAAAAGAAATGAAACAGATAACAAGTACAAACATATCATAAATGATCATTCATGAAATTAAATCAATTACTCACTGTGCTCGCTATTCTGTAACCCGCCAAGCGACTAACCGAATATCAGCTGAAAGCACTACTGAGAGTCACCCGTCTCAATCAGATCGCTAGAATCCTGATATAAAGTTACACTGCCTATTTAATAATATTCTTAACTCGATAATTTTCTAAGTCCGTTATCTATTTGTTAAATTAAAGCTCAGTGTCTAGTTCGGAAAATACAAATTTGTTTGTTACAGATTATTTAATTGATCCGACCATTATTTATATAAAATTTCTTAAATCCATATTAACTCTCATGTGAACGTAACCAATTAAGTAGATTAACTTTATTTGAAACCCTTTATAATATGCTACTTAAATTCACACTACTTTACTCATAGAATCCCTATAGGTTATAACTATTGACAACCCAAAATTCACTTCTCGACTAATCAATTAAATTGGACCCAAAATGATGAAATAAATAAACGCAAACTAACCCTTTTTAATTTACACAATTAAATAGTCCAAAAGATTTAACCTATATCACTAACCTAATAGATAACCCATCTATATTTAAATTCATTAAATTTAACCAATTAATCTCTAATCTATAAATTTTAGCCCAATTTAAAATAAAAAGACCAAACCCATTTAATTTAATTAATGAATCCAATAAGAAACATGTATCCAATATCATTTTAATCTTAAAACCCAACACCATTAAGAAGGCCCAACAGAATTTTATTTGTTTAAGCCCAAAGGAGTTAAAAATAATCAAACCTAAAGGCCCAAAAAAAAAAACAAAAAGAAAACCCTAATCTAAAAGAATTAAATAATAAATAAGAAAAAGAAAAAGAAAAAAAAAACACAACCCCTTTTCTTTCTTGTCTCTCGACTGTGCAGCCCCAAGAAACAAAAAGAAAAAAAATCAAAGGTGAAAGAAACGGAAGACAGGAAACAAAGAAGGAGATGGAGGAGGCGGCGCCGACAAGGGGAAGAAACCGCCGGCCAAGACAATCTCCGGCACCGGTCCGACCTCCACCAAGCACCACTCTACACTCTCCCCTCTCCCTCTCGATGCAAACACAGACCCAGAACCGAAAGGAGGAACAGACAGCGCAGGCAGCGGCGCCGCCGCTGCTGCCGCCGGCCACACACCACCCCACACACCTCTATTAATCCTCTCCTCTCTTTCTCGATAGGCACTCAGAAACATGAAGGGCATCACACGAGAGAAAAAAAACAGAGCCGAGAGCCGCTGACCAAAACAACCGCCGCCGCTAGCGGCGGTGTCGCCGCTGGCAGCCTCTCCGGCCGGAACCCACACCATTCACACACCCTCTATTTCTACTCCTATTTTCTATTGATTTTACTCATAAATTTGCTAAAAAAATAAACCCATTAAATCACTATAGAAGATCATAGAAAACTTTTAAATCTTGACAATGAAGAAGATGAATCAATATTTGTTAGTTGTTCATTTTTCAGATTTATAAATAATATCTATACTCATTTTTATGTGTTCCAATATCAATTAAAACTAAATACGGGAATATAAATTTTGGTTGTAAGTTTATTATTTACCTCAAGATTTAATGAGAGTGATGAATGTGATGATGAACTTGTTGCTCAATCCTTGAAATCTAGCCCCAATTGCTTCAATATTTTCAGAACGTGTGTGTTTATTCTTGAGGTGATAAAAAAATGCAGGGTTTATATAAACATATGAAAAGGGTTGGATGATGATGATGATGGTTTTGATGTATCCATGCATGCATATATTTATTTATTTATTTATTTTTATACACTATATTGATTTATACAATTGATAGTTTCTTATATATATATATTTGTGTGTATATTTAATGATGATTTAAATCATATTTTCTCGAATTAATATTTAAATTAAACAACTAAAATTAAATTAATTACCTCAAAATTATCGGGTGTTACAACCTTACAAGTTGGATTGATCTCGTCCTCGAGATCATGTAGATTTGAACAGATCGGGGTATTTCACCATCATCTCCGTCTTCGGCTCTCACGTATGATTCGGTCCACGGTGATGTCTCCATCTGACTAAGACCATCTCTATTTGTCGATTCCTCAACTTGCTGATCTTCTCATCAACTATCTGCTCGGGCTCTTCGACGTATCTGAGTCGCTGATCAATCTGAACGTCCTGAGTTGGCACCATCTCCTCGGCATTCTTCAGATTTTTTCTCAAATAGCTGACATGAAAAATATCGTCTGGTGGCAAATCTAATCGATATGTCTGTGCACCAATACGCTTGGAAATCCGATAAAGTTCAATAAATCTAGGGCTAAGCTTGCCCCTCTTGCCAAACCTCATAATACTCTAACAGGGCGACACCTTCAACATCACAAAACTAACAACCTCAAGTTTCATTGGTCAATGTCGCTTATCTGAATACACAATCTGTCGATCCTGAGCAGCCCTCAACCGTTCGCGAATAATCTGAATTTTTTTTTGTGCGCATTCTGCAATAACTCGGGTCCGCCAATAGGTCTCTCATCCACCTCTCGCCAACACATAGGTGTACGACACCTACGACCATACAATGCCTCGAACGGTGCCATGCCGATAGAAAAATGATACGAGTTATTATAAGAAAACTCGATCAACGCCAAATGAGCATCCCATGTCTAGCAATGATCTCGTCTATGTAAATCTGTGCCCATCGATCCATCAAATAGTTCTCCATAACTGGAATGAAATGTGTGCTCTTCGTAAGTCGATCAACCACAACTCATATAAAATCATGTTGTCGCTGTGTCTTCAGCAGCTTAGTGACAAAATCCATCGCAATCTCCTCCCACTTCCACTGTGGAATAGGTAAAGGCGGTAAACTGTCATATGGCTTCTGATGCTTGGCCTTCACTTGCAAACAAGTAGCACACTGCTCAACGAATCGACCCACATCCTGCTTCAAGCCGGGCCACCAAAAATCATAATATAGGTCAAGATACACTTTCGTAGTACCCGGGTGGACTATTAATCGAAAATCATGAGCCTCATCCAACAAAAATTCACGCAGACCACCGAGTCTAGGAATCCAAATCCGCGTATCAAACAGCAATGCCCCTCGACTATCAGAAAAAGACGCTCTATATAGCCAACCATGCGCTCAGACTTTAGATGCTCTACCGATGACGCCTCAGACTAATATCTCGAAGGATCTGCAATCATAGAATTCTTCGCAGGGGGACATACCGTCGCACAACACAATACACCAGAATGGGACTTACTGCTCAACACATCAGCAACTACATTCGCTTTACCAGGGTGGTAAAGGATCTCGCAATCATAGTCTTTAATCAACTTCATGGCACGCTATTGTCTCATATTCAGCACCTTCTAGTCGAAGATGTACTTCAAGCTCGTAGGTTCAGTGAAGAGTTGATATCTCGTGTCATATAAATAGTGCATCCATAACTTCAACACGAACAACATAGCAGCCAACTCTAAATCATGAATCAGGTAGTTTCTCTCATGAATCTTCAACTGTCTTGAATCAGAAGCGATCACTTTTCCTCGTTGGATCCAAACAACACCCAGACCGTGTAAAGATGCATCTCTGTAGACAATGAAATCATCGCTGCCCTCAAACATGGAAAGAATCGAAGTCTCACTCAAACATCGCTTCAGCTCCTGAAAGGCTTGCTCTTTGCGGCTCACCCCAAACGAATCTCACTTTCTTCCTCGTCATCTCGGTCAGTAATGCTGCGATCTTAGAGAAAAAAAATGCGAATAAAACGTCGATAATAACCTGTCATGCCGAAAAAAAAACTACGAATCTCTGAAGCATTATGGGGCATTTCCCAATCTCGAATAGTCCCAACCTTCGACTGCTCAACAGATACACCATCCCCACTAATCTTGTGGCCAAGAAACTAAACATCATCATTCTTGTTCAACCTATGTATATAAATCTAAATGTTATAGCAGCTTTAAATCATAACGATTCTCATTAATATCTTTTCAAAAATTATTATTATTTACGCGAACAAAAAATCCAAAATTTCATAAAGTTGTGAATTGGGTAAGTCATTTCGTGCAATAGCACTTGCATGTTATAATAAGGTTTACATAGTAATTGTTTAATTATTCATTAAAACCTTCTTAGACAGTAACACTTATTCGCTTATTTGAGTTCAAGACCATTTTATAATTCCCATGACATCATTCTCGTTTTATTTCCCGCAATTCAATATATTTATTTGATCTTGTATAAAGACCCAATTAAATCAAGCAAGTTTCATTCGACCTTAGCAAGATTTTAATACACGCACACTGCGACATGGTGAGTGAGTTTATAAACTATGATGTTTCTTATTTGTAGTGATATAATCAAACATAAATCAATAAAATTATATAAAAATCAGTATCTATTTCTTGTTTGTATTTATAATTTCAAACTTTAATACTATTTCATTTTGAATATGGGCTAAATATCAAGAATTAATGTTTAAATCTTTATTAAGTATCCAAAGATCGTCATTCATTTCTTTTCTTTTCTCTCTTTTTTTTTTTGTTGACTCTTCGTGCTCAATCTTGTTTCACATCTTAATGTCATGGATTTTCACTCGTGACTGTGTTAACTTATTGTTTTACCAATATCCTTTGTTTAGCAGTTTATTTTCCAAGTTTTTTTTCTTCAAGTTGATATCTCTGATCACTGCATCAAATCTGTGATTTCTCACAAATGAGTTAAGGTAGTGTATTAGTTACAAATCAATCATACATCATCGGTTACAATCAGACTTACAGTACCACTCATTATTGTGTACATCATGTTAGATCGTATTAATTCTGGTGTTCTTATATACCTTTTTGCATCCCTAACCTATTATGCCCCACTTTCTCATCTTGATTCACATTACACTCTTTTAAATCCATTACAATTTGAGAATTACTTTGAGTTTGTCAGATTCTTTAACTGCACAACATACAGATACCAAGAAGAAACGAATACCACCACCCGAGGGTGCAATTACAAAGATATCGAATAGACACTTTTAGTTGCTTGAGTGAACAGATCAATCGACTCACGCCAAGTGCGTGCAATGAACTCTATGTTAAATGTGTATAAAAGCAAAATACTGACACAAAAGCACAGTCATGACTACTTGTTGTGTCACACACGGTAACATTGATAGCACGATAATGTGCGGCCATGGATCCATGACACAGATATAATCAAGAGTAATGAACAGTCAAATTATTGACGACAAATTAAGAATAAAAACATTGTGATATAGTTGAATCTTGAAAGTTGAATGAGACTAGTATCGTGTACATGCGACAATCAGAAGATCTGACAACTCTTAATTAAGGTTGAAGTTGAAGCTCAAATCGTTTATGAGAAGTGTCTTTTATGTATACAATAACGTTAACTCATCTTATGTGTTCATTTCAATTCTGTTATTTAATTATCTGATGAACGCATATAATATATCCACTAGAAGCTCTGCAAAATACTCCACCATATCACTCTCCAAACAGTAGCTCAGGTGAAATGTCTTCTCTGAACATTCTAACTAATCCAGAGCATTCACAGGCTCCATAGTGTTGAATATTGTGGCCCTCGTCGTCAGCCATGGTCCTGAAATTAACTTTATGAAAGTAATTAACAATTTCTTTATGTTTTCATATTTGATTAACTTCTGGGGTTTTTTTTCATAGAGTATATGTTATGTATTTATTAAGATTACAGTTAAATCTTATCTTAACCGTACCCAGTTCCTAAGGCCATCAGGGTAGAGTTGAGGTAAAATCATAACTTAAGCTAATAGTGATCATGCATCCTACGGTTTAAGACTAAGTACCAAAAAGGTACTTAATTCACTTAAACCAAACCTGTCTCTGATATTGAAACGTCCCGTTCTAACAACGTGACGCTTTTACTATAATCTGCAACATGAACGTCTAATTCAGAGTACGCTAAATAAATTATTTAGTTATTACAACCAAATCGAAAGTCTAGGGATCTACCCATCCCAATTACAAATTCGGAATATTTACAAATTCTACGGAAGTCTATCTGATACCACAAGTCCTCAAACTCTTGACCATGAAGCTGTGCTTTCCCCTTATCAGCTAAACCTGAAACATTGCCCCCACAACCGGGGTAAGCCGTCGCCTAGCGAGTAACAGATTTAATAGCACAAATAAACATGAATAACATGAATAATACAAGTATCGGCACAAAGTCAACATGTGTAGCACCCGGCCTTCCCAGCAGTGCGTCCACGAATAGGTTGTCTGTGTAGCATCCGACCTTCCCAGCAATGCATACACAGTAACACAGCTTGCGGCACTCCCGACTTACAGCGTATAAAATAACATGCAGCCACACAGGCATGCAATCATCACATAAATACACAGTATGCATACCGGGGAATAATGGTTATCATGTAACAACTCATGGTAATTAAATGAATAGCAGGTATCAAAGGCAACATGGAAGTGAAATGGATAAGCATGGTAAAAGAAATGAAACAGATAACAAGTACAAACATATCATAAATGATCATTCATGAAATTAAATCAATTACTCACTGTGCTCGCTATTCTGTAACCCGCCAAGCGACTAACCGAATATCAGCTGAAAGCACTACTGAGAGCCACCCGTCTCAATCAGAATGTAGATCAGAAGAGTTTGACTTAGAAAGTTTATCTTCAAGAACCATGGCATTCGTGTACCATTCAGCAAGATGATCTGAAAGATTTTTACATTGATGCTCTCTAGTTTGGCTCTCACTTTTTGACATGTCAAGTTGCTTCGTCAATTCTAAGAGTTGTTGTTCATAAATTGCTCTCGCAGAGGTCCAAGCTTTCTTCTTTTCCTCAAAGTCCAAGTTGAAAATCTTGTAACGATCATTGGCTATTGCAAGATCTTGCAACGTTTCCTTAAGAATATTGTAGTTGTTTTCTAGAATTCGTTCTGATTCTTTAAGCTTCTCGGATAACACTTGAAAATCACTCTTACTGACTGAAGAGCTTGTATGTGACATCTTGTCTTGAAACCTGAAGAATATAACATCAACGATTAGTGGATATGTGAATTGAAAAAAAATCAAACAATTAAACTCAGATTAAAATACAAGAGGATAAAATTATCAGGTAGTTTGGAAAAATAAAACTTTGAAGTTCAAATGACCTGCAGAAAAACAAAACAAAGTCAGAAATATTAAAAAAAATTTAAAATTAAAAAAAAATGTAAAAACAAAATTATAATAAAACCTAATTAAAGATATTGACTATAAAATAAAATAATAAACCCTAAAAAGCTAATTATAAACTAAATTTAAACCTAAATTATAAACTAAACCTTAAACTAATCAAACTAAACAGACAAGAAAATCTAAAGTTAACCTAATGGTACCTCCGGTACTCCGCAAAACTAATGGTACTCACTTGAACCATATATATATATATATATATATATATATATATATATATATATATATATATATATATATATATATATATATATAGGTTCAAGATCTATGGAAAACCATCTTTGACTGGAAAACTGGAAAATCATATTAAATGCACATGTTCATTACGGTAAAATGTTAAATTTAATGCACAACTACAATATACATATGTTCAAATGTGCATTATTATTGACTAGTTCACATAATTTACATGTTCATTTGGATAAAATGTTTCATTTCATGCAAGATAACAATATGCACATGTTCAAATGTGCAATATGCATGAACATGTGTATATTACGCTTTTTTGTATGAAATTAAACATTTTGTCTTAACGAACATGTATATGATATGAATTAGTTAATCATAATGCAATTTTGAACATATGTATATTATAATTTTACATGAAATTTAACCTTTTATCATAATGAACATGTGCATTTGATATGGTTTTTCCAGTTTTCCAGTCTAATATAGTTTTCCATGGATATCGACCCTATATATATATATATATATATATATATATATATATATATATATGTATGTATGTACACACACATACGTACATATACATACATACATTTGTGTACACACACAAATATTTATGTGTGTGTATATATATATGAGAGAGAGAGAGAGAGAGTATGTATGTAGACACACTGAAGTTCAATAGAGCTCATATTAGAGTAGAGTGTTGGAGTATCATATTAAGTATATATGTTCATTACGATAAAATATTTTATTTCACGCAAAAGTGATATATATATATATATATATATATATATATATATATATATATATATATATATATATATATATATATATATATATATATATATATATATATATATAGAGGGAGGTTCAATTGAGAACTTTTGTGCATCGAGGTACAAAAGTACCTATATCATCCATTAGATCAAAAATTTGTATGGATTAGATTGATGGCAAAAGGGTAAATAGTTGGACAATTTTATGCATCTTGTGCATTATGAAAACAAACAAGGAAGGGCATTTTAGGAAATGTGCATACCTCATTAAATTTAATATTTGAACAAATAATCAAATAATAAATGTTAAATAAATTCAATTGATACATTTCCAAACTCAACAAAAATTACACAAATTCAAAAAAGATGATGGAGATCGATGCATTTCATTGTTAATCGTGTTTATCTATCCATCGTGTTCAAAAAAGACGCATTTAACAAAAAAAAAATAGACGAATTCATTTATGCATCTTATTCGTCGTTCATATTTTTCATTCATCTATGCATTGTGTTCAACTTGTTCATCATTCATCTATGCATCGTCATTGTTCATCATCCATTTATGCATCATCATTTTTTGTTGTTCATCGTTCATCATTCATCCATGCATCGTCATTGTTCATCTTCCATCTATGCATCATCATTATTCATCGTTCTTCATCCATCTATGCATCGTGTTTTTCATATTTATCATCGGTTGCATCTCTTGTTCATGTTTATCATCATCGTTGTTCATCGTTAATATTCATCTTCAAATCATCATCACTATGAAAATTATGAAGAACACAATTAGAGAGAAAGGGGGAGAGAGAGAGATAGAGAAAAATTGGGAGGAAAATGAGGAATGTAGTTAATATGAGAATTTAATTCAAAATGAAACTCCTAATTATCTTTTAATGATATTTAAAAATTAATTAATTTCATATATTTAATTTTCCCAAAATGTCCTTTGTGCACCCTTGTTAGATTATTTGATGCACAAAAGTGCCCCGAGGTGCCCCGATGCATAAAAGTTCTCATTTGAACCTCAATCAATATATATATATATATATATATATATATATATATATATATAGTTTATAGAATATCATTTTTACGGACGGCATAGCCCAATCAAATCCGTTGGTCCATTCTTACAATAACATTGTTTTGGTCCAAACCCATTTCAACCCAATCTCATTTTGGCCTGCTACATAGACCCATCCCAACATTATACACACAAATGACACAATTTAAACCGGAAGTACTCTCAAATTTCACAAATTAAGCCATCCCATTTACTTTAAAACCATTTAAAAAGTACCAAAAAGGAATTATAAGCGTAAGATATTTACATAGCTTAGCCAAAAGCATTCACATCCAAACCATATATGTTACTTGAAAATTGGTAACCCGGATTGATATCGACTGACTCGAGCGTAATGGAAATAACCTGAACTGTATATCAATTAACCCGAGTGAAATGGTTGAAACCTGAATGGTGAAATTGACAAAAAAAAAAAAAAAAAAAAAAAAAAAAAAAAAAAAAAATTTATGACTAGGCTATAGGTTGTTCGCCTAAAGTCGTACTTGACGTTGGTATGGACTTGTATACGTAGTTTGTCTCAACCCATTACTGGATGTGATTTTATTTAGGGTTTACGGTTTTTCTATATGTTATAATGAATAGTATAATGTTTCATTTAGGGATGAGACATTTATACCGAATACCGGTACCAATACCGAACCAGGACCGTACCGGTACATTCGGTCCGGTATTCGGTTCTTGTTTGTTGTTTAATTCAGGATCGGTACCATTAAAAAACCGGTACTAACGGTACCGATACCGAATTAGAAAAGGCTCACAAGTGTTGCATTGTCACATTGTGTATAGGAAGATGCAAAATTCAAAATTCTAAGTCGGCAAAAATCAGGTGTCCATCCATCTAATATCGATTCTAAAATCTGTGGTCAAATATTATTTCATTCTCATATGTTTGTTTTAAGTTTTACGTCTTGTTACTTCACATATACATATGTTAACTTTAATTACTTTTAAATGATTTGCGGGTTGTGAATTTGAAAGCTACAATGGATAAATTCGGTCAAATAGTTTATACGTATTTGGAATGAATTATAAACGACTAATCTCCTTTTTTGATCCATGAATTTCTTGTTATTTATTTTCTTGAATTTTCGGTACCAAATTCGGTAGCACCGTAAAACCGGTACCGATACCGGGACCAAACCAGTACCGGTATTCGGTACTCTTAATCGCACAAAAAAATATCGGTACAAACCAGTTCGGTACCGGTCCAATACCGAACTCATCCCTAGTTTCATTGTACTCGTTGATTAAACTCTTAAATAAAGTAAATTTTCTCATATCCATAGACGTAGGCAGTATTACCAAAATACATAATATCATAGCCAAAAAATATAAGGGATTCATATTTTTTTGGATTTAGCTATTAAACTATTTTTTTGTCTCGATTTAGCCACTAAACTAATTTTTGTATACACACTTAGCCATTAAATTTTTTTTGTTGATTTTACCATTAAAAACTCGATTTGGCCACTAAACTATCATATTTTGCACTGATTTAACCATTAGTTTTATTCATTTTTTTCAAAATAGAATATTAAACTAAAGTTTAGTGGCTAAAATCAGGACAAAAAATAGTTTAGTGGCTAAATGAGACAAATCTGAAAGTTGGATAGTCAAAATGGTACTTAACCCAAAATATAACTAATTACATAATATTAACAAACTTACAAATCCTAAATATCATTCATTCGCTGATCTTTTTCCTGAGAATATCAAATAACTTCCTTACCCATAGCTCATGAAATACTAATTGACTAAATGATAAACAATACGTTTAGGAGACGTTTGATATGGTGAAATGTAATATAATAAAATTTATAAGTTTTTTCAATCAATGATAGTTACAATAAATAAATGTTGACATGAAAACAAATGAAAAACTATTAATCATCATCCTCATTCTATTGTTTCACTTCTTTCCATATTCAGAAAAAAATGAGAAAATTAATAAAATATATATTAATCTCAATCCTCTACTCTTCTCATTGAGAATCAATATTCTCATCATGTAACAAAATTACAAGTAAATCATATGTAATTCCATTTCATTTTATTCCACCATACCAAACGTTTGATTTCTTTAATGAGATCCAGAACTAAGAGGGTGTTTGGTTTTGCGTTATAAAGGTGATTATTAGCTTATTACGTTACAATAACACAAATAATTTGTTTAAAGTGTTTGGATTGCATACGTTAATAAGTGATTATTTGCGTTTAGCGTTTGTCCTACCACACTTTTTCATAAGTTAAAAATTGTAGCTTATTTGCTTAATAAGTGATTATTTGGTCATTTTACAAGTAAAAACGCAAATCCAAACACTTTAAAAACTGATTATTTGATAATTATGATATCAAACAGCAGAAGCTAAACCAAACACTATATTTCCTGCAGCACTTTTTGTTACAACAATTATCTGATTATTAGTTCCAAAACGTTACAGCACTTTTTAAAACGCAAATCCAAACACCCTCTAAAACACACACCCACACAAGTAATAAAACAACATACTAAAACAAAATGTATCGTCAAACAAGAATACTACATTGAGCGCCTGCTCTAAGTCTACATATGGTCCACGTACGTTCTCATGGTACCAATGTATATTCATTTATCGAGTTTATATAGTGTCATTACGATTCTCACGACGAAGGGATTGACCCATCCTCTCAATTGCACGTAACTAACGAATGGTATCCAAACGAAAAGGAATTAACTACGCAACATGAATATGTACTATGAATATCAAAATACTCAATGAAAAGTAACCGAACGAAATCTGAATTTCCTTCGATTCTTACCTTAGACTAATACAACATCGATTACCTCACATTTAACCCTTTACACAAAATCAGAACTTTCACTCAAAGTATGTTATTTGCGGTCACAAGATTAGGGTTTTGTGTTCTTGAAATCAGTACATGAATCTTTCATCTTAGGCATAAAAAATGATGGTACAACTTAATTTAACATATAGTGAATTCAATCAATGCATGAAACTCATATATATGATCATGCATTTCAAGATTTCTTTAACAAATACTAACCTAATTTATACCTTGAGTTTTAATATATTCTTCAAGGGAAAATCAAAGTTGATTGTATTCGTTATCACATTAATAACATGCTAATATCACATCCACTCACTAACACTCTGTTCTCCAATTGGAAAAGAAAAGAAAGATAAACAATGAAAAGAAAAACGAAAGAAAGATAAATAGAGGAAATTATTTTTAGTGTTTGTGTTCTTTAAGAAAAAAGAACGAAAAAAAGATAGTGAGGAAATATCTTAAAAGTTACATTGATATTTGTCTTTCACTCTCTTTCTTTCCATATACGGGGGGAAGAACACTCAAATTATAAAAGAACACATTTTTTTATTTCTTTCATCTTTCCTAACTTTCGGTTACTTTCCTTCATTTTTATAGATCGGAGGACACATGGTTATTGAACCTTTGCATCGAAATATTGGAAAACCCTAGATGGAAGGAAAATAACACCAATCCTTTTTTTTCCGGAAAATATGTTATATTATATGATATATCTTAGTAATTAATGGTCATAATCTCTTCTTAACTACGAATAATTTCGATGACTTCCGGAGAAAAAGAGGCATTTACTTGTGCGATTATATATATTTTTTATATTACCACGGCTGACTTCCATTCATAATAATACCAATATACTTTGCCTCATTAATCAAGAACTCAAACCAATAAGAAAACTTTGAGATGAGTTGTCAATGTGAAATCAAGTTGCACTATTCTTCAATATATTCTTGATTTACAATGAATACCTAGACAATTTCCTATATAATTTATCTTTTAATCTTTGAACTCAAGGCTTTATCTTTCTTTCTCTTATTCAAGAAAGGGAAAATTGCCAACAACGATAACGTAAAATTTAAAATTTAACAATAAAAGTATCATAAAAAGTTTTAAGCCAAGAAATGACTATGATATTCTATTATTGGTGAAAAGGATATGAAATTCAATATTTTAGGCCAAGAAATGGTTATGATGTATTGTTGTCGAAAAAGAATTGTGAAATTCAAAATTTATCCCCTTAATTAATCTTTTTCTAATTTAAAAAAAATTTCATCCTACCTTAATCGTCAAAATTTGAATTTATACTACCCTTTTGGGTAATTTATACTCAGAGAAATGGTATCTAGAAATCAATGCCTAACTTTACTTTCTTAAGCAACAAACCTTAATGGATAAATTACAAACTTAGGCAATCAACTTTGATATTTGATTTCAATTCAATTGAACTCTATTTCACATTTGGCCTTTATAAGGGGTTGTTTGTTTAGTTCTTAATGGAATCATTACGAAGTCATTCAAAGGTAAAATGACATCTTAATGATTCCATTAAGAGGTAAACAAACAAGACCTAAATAAACTTTTAACATTTGTCTCTAAAATATACGTTAAAGGTCCTTCATTAAACATGCAACCACTTACGAACAAACGAGTCTGAGTAGCTCGAGCTCGAACTATTGCTCGACTCGATCAATCGAGTCGAGCTATTATAAAACTCAAGCCTGATACAGAAAAATCAAACTTCGATAATTTAACAAACCAGACCCAAGCTTTTAATGGCTCCACTCAAGTTTTTATTGAACTTTCCGAGTCTTATATATGTAAGCAGCAAACAAGTCACGCTTTTATAAAGTAACTAGAGCTCTACTCATATCTAGTCAAATTTCTATGGAATTTGAGCTCTAAGTCAAATCCTAAAAATGTAAGCTCAAAAATGGTTTAGACTTTAGAAATCAAACATAATGCCTATACATATTCAAGTTCTTCAAGTTGAATTCGCCTTTCTCGAGCCGCATGAACTTCCAACTTGAAAGCTCGTTGAACTATAAATCCGAGCTCAATCCTAGCTTATGTAAAAGAGCCAAGCTCAAACCTTATGAAACTCAAGCTCAAGTCAACAACTCGTTTCCATCCCTACAACCACTAGTAATCGAAGAGACTCGATTAACACACATTTGAGCAAGTAATCGATGTAAATTGCTTGAGATCGAGTGCCGATAAAGATTCATGTAATCTTATGGGTGAAATAAAAGAACAACAAATTTTGATATCAGAGAAGATGGCAATTGGCAAGTGTAAACTGAGCTAGAGTAAACTGAGCTAGAGTTCACATGATGATAATAATAATAATGATGATAATAGTAGTAATAATAATAAGATCACCAAAAAAGAACAGAAAGCAAAAGTTTTTCAAAGAGAACTTAGATTTTCATCTTCCCTCCTTGCCCTGCTGCTCATACTTTGACCTCAAAAGACTCGATTTTTCGCCGCTTTTTACATTTACTTCAAACTCATTGCGGTTTGAACCCACGGAAGAAATTCCTCCCTCTCTAAAAACGCAACCTCTCGCTTTTACTTAGCCACCTTTATATCATCATTCTGATCGTCTCCTCCACCAACCGATGCCACTGCTGCCATCTCACCTCCATTTCCATTTGAACTTCCGTTGCATTCTTCTTCAGGATTCTCCTTTTCGGGTTCTGGCTTTTGAGATAGGGAATTGCCACCTGGAGGAAGGAAAACTCCAGTGCCAGGTACTGGTAAACGAGGTGGAGCATGTTGCATCAGAGTAGTTGCTGTCCATCCACCGGAGGTAGGTGGGAGAGCCACAGGTGATGTCGGGAAAGCAATGGCAGGTGCCACCGCTGCGGGAATGAAAATGGGTTGCATGCCACTTGGGGGTTGTAGCTGTGGACGGGCAGCCAGATTGGGCAAAACGCCAGTTGTTGGGACCGAGGCATGGTGCTTGGGAACCATTGGATGACGAATGTGGTTTGGTGGTCTAGTAGAAGGGGGAATCCAGTGGGAGGGTGTTGCAGCTGCATTTGAAGGAGAACGCTGACCATCGCCTGGTGAGGGTCTCTTTGGTTGGGATTTTGTAAACGTAACAAGTATACGTTGTTTCCTTATTGAGGGGATTGCGTGTCTAGCAAAATCAGCAGATCTTCCTTCCATAACAAGTGTAGATCTGCACATTTCGGTATGATGGTCAAAAGACGATATTCATATAAATAAAATTCGAGCACAAATGAAGTCAACTTCTGATTAACTTCAAGTTCAACAAGTCAAGTAGCTCGAGAAATGTTTTATAGATGAAGGGTTGATGTTGTTAATAAGCAATAAATTACCTCGAACGACCCCTAAAGTCCCTAAATTTTGTTTTGTATACACGAAATCCCTAAACTTTACTTTTTAGTTTCCCTTGTGTGAGAATTAGTTATACATAGTTTGTCTTAATGTCGTTATTTAGCAACCAAATATCTCAAATGTCCTACAAAATCCCTAATTCCTCATAAGGAACTTAAGAAAATCTTAGGGACTTATTGTGTACAAATAGAACTTTAGGAAGTTTAGGGGAAATTTAAGATAATTAAATCTAAAAACACAACATTAACCCTTAATGTTTTGGGACTTTAGGGGACATGTAAGATGATTGGTTGCTAAAAATAACATCAACCCACAAAATAAAGAGCAACTGGCATGAAAATGTGAAGTCCTTTAGGTCAAGGTTCATTTTCAACATCATACTTCCAAAATGTCCATATAAGGGACATAGTTTGAAAAGGCCATACATTTGAAGTATCATAGATTCAAAAATGTGCGTTTACAAGCTTTAAGGATGTTTAGAAGCTTTAAACACTAGGAAACTAGTCGACATAAAATCGGAAACCAAATGACACTGTAAAGGTAAATTAACTTGTGTGTTAATATTCTTACGGCGCATTTACCAATTCCACGATACATACAACCGGTTTCTAAGTTTTTGAATCCCTAAAATGTGTATCTTCAAACTATGATCCCTCAAATGTACATTTTGAAAATGTAATCGCCAAATGACCCTTGGCCCAATGTGCGTTACATGTTTATGCCATTTGTCTTATCTATATAGCTTGAGATAAAATGATTGTTGATGGGTAAAAAGACATGCGCACTAGTATTATAGCATATTAGATTGTTTAATCCTATAAATTAATTAACTTATAATTTCACTATGAATATCATCGAATAGAATATAAATCAAGGACTTCTATGCATGGTAATTAAAATGAACGGATTTCAGTCAATCTATTAAACGATTTCCAGTCAAGTGACTAAGTGAGTGCATTTAGCCCTTTACATTATTCGTCTTGGTTGCCAGTATAAATATACACGGTTATATTCGGTAAATTAGAATCAGTTGCTAATAACTAAAAAAAATTGCAGATAGAGTGTGTACCCTGGAGTAATAGAAAGCTTAATAGAACCTCTGTAGTCCCCAGGATGGTCCACTCCGATTATTCTACCAAAGGTCATGTCACATTCTGTCAGGAACAGCACACATACAGGCCTTCCAAACCAATGCGGCCATATATGAGGCTGCGAGTGGTCACCCTACATATATCATCCACGAGTTAAGAGCAGCATAATAGTACCGAAAAATGTTCAAGCAGTATAAGTGGTTGAGTCGTTAACCTCGTTAAATATATCGATAATGCAGGTGTCTGGCTTCACTGTAAGAACTTCCATGGCCATAAATCGCTCAATAACATCATCAAATAAACTTGGAATGGGTTCTATTTTTCGATCTGTAAAACTCAACTTCGTTTCAATCGAATCACTGGTGAAAGTTGGTAGAAATATATGTACTATTTAATAAATCTATGTACATACCTTTGGATGTTCCACTGACGACATCGTCTTCAAAAGGTGCATCTGCAATGGGCAGTCCGAGTTGGATCATCTCTCGTCCGTGACCTTTCATGGGTCTCTTCGAGACAACATATGTCTGGCCTGCTTCTTGCCAGAAAAAGTTCAGGAATTATTTTACTCTATATATGCAGGATCAAGAAAAGGGTTATTGCTATTTTAGCAAGCAACCATCAAAATTTTAGGTCCCTCGGTGCATTTTTTGCATTTGGGTCCCTCAACTGTGATCTTATTTCATTTTAGTTTCCTTCCCATGACGTTGGTTACATTTATTTCCACTTTCAGTCTAATTACTGCATTGTTTCACATTAATGGACTTTGATGTGAAAATTATCATAATAATGGAATTATAAATGATAGTAGAGGGACTAATAAGCAAAAAAAAAATGCATTGACAGGGCCTAAAAAATAGCAATAACTCTCAAGAAATCACCATATAGTTACTTAAAATTTCAGTTAAAAAAAATAGATAAGAAAATTTGAACGATATTCAAGTTGCTTATATTCTTATGTTAGAAACAAAACATATTTTGAGCTAGACTTGACCTATATTGACTCTATTGCAGAAAGTGGACTCTAAACCATAGCAAACACAAAAGACCATAAAAAAATAAAAAGCCAATGAATGTGTTTATAGCATTAGCATGCCAATCGATCATCTATGATATTTCCTTTTAATTATCACACTTAGAGCAGATAATATAATATATTCATCATAAAACTAGATTTATATAGATTCTATAGCAAATATTTGCATCATAACCATTCTTCTTATCCAGAAAAAGAACAATGACCACAAACAGAGGAAAACATTTCCACATTATATGAATCACATACCCCCAGTATCAATGATTGTATGCTCACCCCCATATGAATCCACAATGTAAGAGAATTAAAGAGCACATGCAGATTTCGTAACACTAGATATAGAGTTTGTTATCTCAAAGACACTAGAACGATGCGATTTGATCCCATTCTGAAAGTGAAGAGTTTCAAACAACTAAGATAGGTTCAGAAACATTTAACGTGTGCAATAAAGTCATGGAACCCTTAAGAGGAAAATTATAAATGCAATCCAATACTTAGTTGGTGACTTGCCTTGAAATTTTCCCTGTCTTCCAGCATATCTCAAATCATTAACCAAGCTAACCATTTTCCCAACTTCAGAGTCGTCAAACAACTCTTCATACATTTTCATCCCTTCAACCACATTCATCTATATACAGAAATTAGTTAAAGAGTTAAAATAAAATTGATTACCAGATTTATAAAACTCCCAATAGTAGAGGTAGCAAAACAGGCAGGTTGGGCTGTTTGGGAAATGGCTCGTAATGCATTTCGGTCAAAACACATAAATTTTTAGCCTGGGTCTGACCAGTTTGGGTTGACCCACCAACAATTTTTGTTCATATCGTTACAACATATACCTAATTTATTAAATATAATTACAAAATTTATATCATAAGGACAATGATTCAATATTTTACATAAAACTGTGTAGGAGGCTTGTAAACATATAAAGACACTCTTGGTGACTTTCAAATGGTTTAACCCATTCCACCTATTTTCTTTTTAGCAACTTTTTTCTATTTTACCTATCTGACACATTCTCAATAAAATGCAACCCGATAGACCCACCACTTTTCTTTAATTGGGTTGAAATTGTCACCTCTAAATATGCAAGTTATCTATAGAGTGAAGAACCTTACCTGTTTCCCATCTAACATTTCAGTACCAACAAAGGTTTTCGCAACAGCTGAAACATTCGGCTTTTGGGGTGTAATATGTGTAGAAGACGAATCATCCTCCAAATGCACTTCAGAACATTCTTCAAAATTCAATAAAAAATATTAAAATCATGTAAATTCTTAGAAGGGAATAACTGAGTGTATACTCGGAAAAACAACAATTGATTTTATGATCATAAAACTGAAAAAGCAATAGTAAGAAACTGGTTGCAGAAGAATGTTTTTTTTCCTTGGGATCTCCGGCGGCTAATTCAAACAACATGAATAATAATAAAAAAATAAAAAACAACTCATACCATACCTCATACCGATCTCTAGTTACAAATTCTAGACATAATCAAATTAAACTGAAAAATATAAGTACAGAGAAAATAAAAGAACAAAAAATTTGATAAGAAGAGCGTAAGCACCTTTCAATTTTGGATTGCATTTAGTGTCCACCTCTTTTGCCTCACATTCAGCATTGCCAGCCAAAGTTGATTTTGAGTAGAGACTCTTTTGATTACAATCTAATTGAGGTTTTGTGCTCAAACCTGCTCCAAATTGAATGAAAGTCATCATCTTATTTTATATGAACAAAACTTCTTGAATAAATTGTTTAGTCAAATAAAATAGTCATTAACATAGATTTGTAGTGGTAGACAACAAATGCTTATTGATAATATGGTTACAAGAGACATGATTTTAGACAAGGTGAGGTGCGGTTGCTATACACCAGAACTAGGAAGTGAGAACATAAAAATGCTTATTGATAATATGGTTACAGGAGGGCCATAAGATGTCAAATTGGAAGCTAATACGATGTAAAAAAGAGTGGTGTGCACTCATATGCTAGCAAATTTAAATATCAAAGAAAAGGACACGTCAAATTGAGAAAGTAGAAAAGGTTATAAATGATGATACAGGGTTTATATAAACACTTACATGATTAAAAACCGGTAAATATAGAAAAGTAAAAACTATCAAGAAGAGAACCCAAGAGAGTATTAGAGAACTCGTTAACTAGAGACAAAGATGTTAAAGCAATACATAGAACTACACAAGAAATAAGAAAACATATGTCAATGTGACTAATATATGTTCTATTGCATAGTCAAAAGCATGAGCTTATGGAAGACCTACAAGATGATTGTCGTTAATGTACCCTTTCGGCCTTTCCAATGATTTAGTGCCAATGTGCAAAGGTGGAAGTTATTCTTTGTAGTAGAAACCCTTTCAATAATAGATGCTACACTTTGACTTTACATTTTTGGTTTCAGTCAACCCTGTTGGCAAGACTAGTTTTTCATTTCTCAGCAAACACATTTCAATAAGGTTTTTTTAACAAAAATAAATACCAATCCATACCACTAGTCATGGTTTTCAGAATGTTGCTCTTTAGTAATAATCAGAAATAATAACATGATGATTCCTATGTTAAATGCACAGAATGTTATTACTAAGGTTCCAAAATAAACATGACTGCTCAGCATCTACCAGAGTCCTGTGTCCTCAAAATCCCCAGTCAGATGTTATTACTAAGGTTCAAAGCATGATGATTCCTATGTATACATAAGGTTCCAAAATAACTGCTGGCTTGACGTCAATGTCAGCACACCTGCTTCGATTAGTTGGGATCAATTTGTCACCTAGGTATTAAGCATCGAGCACTACTTCAATCAGAAACCGAATGTTGAATTAAGTAAGTCCAAAAGTAGGTTGGAGTTGATCAATAAATTCTGTCATTCATCAATCTAATTCCCTCTACTAGAAGGTATTCTTTCCAAATTCTTTCAGAATTAATAGTGTGTCAATTTTACAATAAGATAAATCATTCAGAAAAGAAATCCAATATAGTGTAGTATCCAACTGCTGATTCTCATACATGTATGTAATCTAATGACATTTTACACATTTAAAAGAACCACTTATCCAAGTGCTTTATCCCTTCTCATGCAACACATTTAAAAGAACCACTTATCCAGGTGCTTCATCCCTTCTCATCCAATTAATCCTGGCTGTTTGAGGCTTATAAGAACGATACTATCATATGATGTTAACAAGACTAGCATGCTAAAGTCTTCACAGGTGTATATAATATCAAGGACTAGCGTCAGAAATCACTATCAGAAAAGCAATTACTAGAAAATGGCTGTTCCAGAATTACTCATGTTGCTTCACAATGAACTTGGGTACTGGGTTTGTCTTTAACTCAAGCGATGGTACTAAGCCCGGTTGGACTGTGACCTAGCTCAGTCCAGTTGGCTATGGGGTGGCATTCACAATTAACTTGGGTGGCGTATATATGTTTAGTGTGTGACAAAAAAATGATTTTTGGTTATGCTACATGCATAAGTGAAGCAGCATCCTCGAAGACAAAAGCAACATTCAACGAATTATTATAGCTATAGAACTACTTAAACAACTACAAAATATGAATATTTTCCCAAAATATACAGAGTTGAAGAGGCAGCCTAATCTAACATTACAAAGCAATTTGAAATGACTGCTAAGAATATGATGATCATATGCTACTACTAACAAGAACACAAACAAAAGATATGGAGGGGGAAAAAAGTGGCACTTTTGTGTGTGCTTCACATAAACAAGTAATAGATATTGAATCATCACCATATGATTATATTATATACATATATATACAAAAACAATGACTTAACAAATCAGTAAAATTATATTCTTAAAATATTGTCAATGTAACCTTTCCACCAGTCTCTTACCATTGTTATACTTTGCAAGAGTGACATCCTTTTCATCAGATTTTAAAACTTCATTCTTTACCATATTGCTAGACCCATTAGACAGAGTGGAATTATGAACATCCTTCGCACCAATTTCAACTTTATGACCCTGACCCTGACCTTGTCTGGACCCAACACCACCACCACCAGATCTCTTATACTCTTTTCCTGGACCCCCAACCTTCCCTGGATCATAATATCCACCACGATTCTGTTGTTGACGCCTCCATGTCACCTGCTGCAACGAGTACAACACCTCAGCCACCGAAAAGTACTGCTGCATATGAAGAACAGGGTTCCAATTACACCTCCTTTGCTGTATAGATCCAATAACCTCATCATACTCCCCTGATTCACC
This sequence comes from Centrapalus pauciflorus, assembly GCA_020465985.1. Classification (NCBI taxonomy): domain Eukaryota; kingdom Viridiplantae; phylum Streptophyta; class Magnoliopsida; order Asterales; family Asteraceae; genus Centrapalus; species Centrapalus pauciflorus. The sequence goes on along the minus strand of JAANYP010003927.1, from coordinate 10,542 downwards.
AACACCCTTCAAATGATGACACAACGAATCGATAATCGCATTAGCAGCTGCGAATTCACCTCTCAACCACGAAATGAATCCGTCTCTTTCATCGGCGTACCAACCAACACCACCAGCACCGGTCTGAAACTGCATTTTATCTGAAATTACGACGTTCGACGACGGCATTGCCATGTACATTAAGAATTATTATTATATATAAAACTACTCGTATATGTATATCGATTGCTAACACAACAAAATAGATATTTCTAGCTCATTTCCAGATCTAACACAGCAATAAACAGCTAAAAAAGTTGTGAATCTTCGAGTAATGGATGGAAAATTGAAAAACAATAACAGTCACTGGAATTGATGATTGGATCAATAAAATTATGATTGTAAACTATGTGAAATTCAAGAAATTATACAGAATTATGCAATGTGAAATGAAAATCTGACATCAATTGTTTGTTTTTTCAGATAATTTCCTCAGATCCGAAGAAAATCAACAGATGAGTGAATTTTGTGGGTATTGTGTGAAGAAAGATTTAATTAGGGTTCGTTTAGAAGAAGATATGTATGGCTTATTGAGCACGCGCATTTGTGACTGAAACAATCTCTCACACTTATACACACACGGCTACACACAGTAGAAGGTGTGTCACTGTGTGTATTATGGTCTTTATGGACCTATATGGTTGTTAACATGAGATGGGTAATGTCTAAAATTTATCCATTTTATTTATAAAAAAAATTATAGTTCTAGTTTTAATTATCCGTTAATTTCGGTTCATTCAAGCAAACAAGTCAAACTGGTTGACGATCAAAATTCATAAATTTTACATGATTTTAAATTATTTTTCAAATAACAATTTGTTTAATACACCGTTTTGTAACTTTCATTCTTAAAATAAAGTTACGTCCTAGCTTATTTTTTACTACGGGTCAATTTGACCGTCAGGCACGTTTGGTCAACATTGTCACCCTAATAATAAGAAATGGACCTAACCACGTATGATTGTGGATCAAAAATATCAATCTAATCATGTGCGTTCAGTCATATGAATAAAGATTACGAATAAAGGTTATAAAGTACGAAAAACTTACTTGATTAATGATGAAATTTTCAAGTGATTGAATGATTGAGGCTAAGTAAGAATCAACGTTTGAAGGCTTTATAATCATACAAGTGATTAAAAGATTACAATATGAAAACTAGTTGTATTTATAAAAATATAGTATACCCAAAAGAAATATTGTTAATGTCTTACAATTACAATTACAAAAGGTAAAAGTAATAATAAAATGAATAACAACATTCACCTTTTAATGTTTAAAATTTGAAAGTTAAAAAAAAAAAAATAAAAGACTACACAAATAACTATAATAAAAATGGTTAATCAAAATTCAAAAATCAAACCTTTGGTTTTAGCAACATTTATTAGGTCGGTTTTATCAAATATTTGATTTTAAGACTATGTTGATGTTTATTTAATTAATAGAAGATGAATAACAAAAGAATTCTTGAAAATCTATTGTAAATTTGGATACTTATATTCAAATGTTTCGTTTGGCAAGTTTAGTAAAGTACAAGTTAAAGGGTATATTGTAACAAATTTTTAAACATCTACCATTTTAGGATTGAAAAGATCAAAAATACTTACTCATTTACAAAGTCACACTTTCCCTCTCGACTTTTGGCTTCTCTCTGCTCTCTCACTAAAATTACATATGAGCACGGATTCAAATGAAAACTTTGATAAATAACATCTCCACAAGTGTTTGAGTACGAATATGAAGTCTATTCTGAGGTAGGATTGAGATTTGTTGGGTGCTATTAAAGTTATTGGCCACGGTTCTTCAAGAACCGATTCAAAGACAAAACGTTTGATTCTTGATGCATATTGCAATTAGCATTTTGGAAGTGTATTTGGAGCACACTAAAGTTATTGCAACAAGATTTCTCCTCAAATTCGTCCTCAGTGTATTATAATTTCCATTTTGTCATTATTACTTCAAGTGATTAATGTCGGATTACTATAGTCGGATTGGATGACCAAAGTCGGACCTCAAGTCCGACATTCAGCAAAGTCGGAAACTCTGTCTGAAATTCTAGAAACATAGGCATTTTGACCCGAAATCTAGTAAGTCGGATCCCAATTGGATCCGAGTAAATTAAAGAAACAACACTTTTGTTCAGAAATACAATTTAGAGACTTATATAAGCATCTTGTATGTACTAAATTACAGAGTCATAACATTTTTGCAACCAACTGAAACACATTTAAAGCTAGTTAGCTATCTAAGCAGTAAAAGCCCATAACTTAAAGCACATAAGAGCCTACTAAAAGCACGCTAAATCATAGCATAACATAGCAACATAACCCAACACTGTGAGTAGTTGATTTTCCTATTTATTTGTACTTTATGTAATTTGAGATACCTTTTGCAGCTTTTAACTTCATTCACATTCCTTTAAAAAAAACAACATATATTTGCAGTTCGACATGATTTCTTGATGCATTATAAAAGCATATCTTCTTACATTCGTTAATTCTTAGCAACTTCATTTTCGATTCTTGGCTATTCATCTTGCAAAAGCTTAGCATCAATACTCAAACTGAGTATTGGGTAGCAGACTAAGCGTTAAAGTATGCTAATCTACATGATGCCAAGCACATATAGTATAGCACTCTGATGTATCCACCTTACTATACTGGTAGCTAGCATAGTATGTAACCAATCCTCACAAACATATGTGTGTATGGCTTAACATCATTTGATTCTTATTGCCTTTTGTCATGATAGTGGCAACAGTTTTACACTGTTTAGCAAATGGCACAATAGCAAAGCAAAGCATACGACCGTCCCTTTGTAGCAAATCATAGCACAACACATCAAAGCACACCGCCCATACAAATGCGTGTAACTTATAAATTTATGCTAACTTAGTAAGCATTAGCTTACATTGTTGACTTATATTTTTCAGACAAAGACTTAAGTGCAATCAGACCTTCAGCTTAAAGTTGTTCATTGCTACTCAAAGAATTTAGTTTACTATCAGCTTGTGGTACTAGCCTTTTAAAATGATTTGGGATTAATGTAGTAGCTTTGTTGTTTAAAATGAAGTAATAGCTATATAGACTTGTTTCATTTTATAGCACGTGTAGCGTCAGATACTTGTATTGAATCTTCTAGACTTGTATGTATGTATGAATGCATGCTTTAATTTGTTTTAATGTAATAATTATTTTGCATGAAGATTGCTTTAACATGAACCTAAGAGTTGCATGTGATTATAAACAATATGTTACACATATTAAAATCTTTTTTTTCTTTTGAAAATTTTAAAGATATAAACGCATCTTTATGACCTATTTATTTTTTATCTTGGTTTAAATATATAAATCTGGTCACAAAAAGATAATTATCCTTAAATACGATAATTTACATTACTAAAAATTATAAACACATTGAATTACTAAAATTTATAAATCGTTTTTGAAATAAAATAGCATAAGTTAAATCCATTTTTTCTTTTAACTTTTAAAGATATAAATGCATCACTATTATCAATTTATTTTTATCTTGGTTTAGATATAAAAATTCGGTCACAAAAAGATAATTATCCTAAAAATATGATAATTTACACTACTTAAAATTATAAACATAGAAATACTAAAATTGATAGATCGTTTCTGAAATAAAAATAAAATAGCCTTAAGCTCGCATTAGTGTAACACTGATTAGTTACAACAATGTATGATTGGAATATATATAGATATATATATATATATACATATATATATATATATATACATATATATATATATATATACATATATATATATATATATATATATATATATATATATATATATATATATATATATATATATATATATATATATATATATATATACATATATATATATATATATATATATATATGTTTAGACGTTTTTCTTTCAATCCAAATATTCTCTAATAGCCAACTTTAGTGAAGTGTATGGAACTGCAACACAATAAAGAAGGTCAGTGTGCAACACAGGGGGAGGACCCCTGTGAGGCACCTCCGACGCTCAAGTCATCCGTACTATGGGTGGGTCAATAACGAGAGAGAAACGGTGGTAAATGAGTATGTTATATTTTAGTGCTTACCTTTAAAAACTAGAAAGAAAGAAGTATTTATACATCTCCTCACCGTACCCTGGTTGGATGTTCGGTTGTAGACAAAGAGGATCTTCAAGTAAAGACAAAGAGTCACCATCAAGGCGCGAAGTACGACCCCAGATGAAAGCCAATGGAATGTCTCCTTCTTCTGTGCTTATGGTTGTTCTTTCCCTTTTTCGTTTATATTAGACAATGGCAGTGGCTCAGAGGTCTGAAGCCTTTGCCTTGGACGTTTCTTACCTTGAATGAGAGAATGCCACGTGTACTGGTATTTTACCCACACAGACAGTCAGTATCCAATCACGTCACCCTCGAAAAATGACTTTTTCAGCCATATCCATCAATGGCCGCAAAACAATCAGGGGAAAATTTCCGGACAAATAGGTACAATAACGTAAAATTGGAAACTCTTAGCGTCCAGATTAAGCTCTGGCGACACCTCCGCCAGAAGGTATGTACGCGGATGACCATTCACACTACCTGTCTAGTTGACTCAAGTGATGTGTACACAAACTCCTTTTGGATCCTTCATCGACAAAAGCGTCGGGAAGTAATGCTCCTCTGGATAACACGAATCGACGTTCAAACAACGCAAACAAAACTTCCTCTATAACTTTTGGTCTTTAATCACTATTAACGACTGGGCCCGTGTCAAAATATAGAATTGCGACCCGATTTGGAACTTATCAAACGGAACCTCCGGTAACATGGCGTTTTCCTCTGCCGGTGTAACGATCCCACAGTTAAGGCTCCTCCGATAATACCTCAATGAAACTGAGCCGAAGCGGGTTGACCGAGTAATTGGTTTGAATAGCGTTTTGCATACATAATGAAAGGAATGCAAGGGTATACAATGTTGCGAGACGAGAGCTAAGTAAGCATTCAACGAGTCGTCGAGAATGGCAGTAGCGAGAAGGCGGCGAGCGAGGGACATGAGAGTCAGAGAAGATCTCTGAGTTTTTTTAGCGGGAATGAAGCGGTTTTCGAAGACACCACCGGAAGATTTAACATCTGAATCCGGATCGGCATGGATGTATATATTATACAGCTTTCGTTGATTTGATTTGGGTGAGTCAAAGAACTTCTCCCACAGATGAGCAACTTGGAGATCAGTGTTTGTAAGGAATAAGAAGGCTATTTTAGATTTAGCGTTGGTTGAACCAAGGCGTGAGACAGATCCCGGAGGGTGAACGGTAGAAAGCACTGCTCGTCGTAAAAGCGGGAGGTCGTCGAGCTCGTCGAGGATAGAGATAGTAACATGTCTAGGAGGGAGGATTCGTGGTGCGAAGATGTTAGGCACAAAAAGGCCTCAGTCAAACCTGTTCTATATCTGAGGGGGAGATTTTATAATCAAACCTGTTGATACATTTGAAGGTTGAATTTAAGGCCTGTTATATGCCTTATTGAAACCTGAAAATGATTTGCAATATCAGTCTAAAGCTGTTCTATATGTTGCATGTGTTGCAACCAAGACAGTTTGTCCAAGCTGCTCAGTCTGCTGATCAGGCTGGACAGAAACTGTCTACGCTGCTCTACACTGTTGAGCAGCTTGGGCATTTTTAAAGTGTTCTGTTCTTTGTGAACAGAACCTGTTCTTTGTGAACAGGCTAAACACTTTATGGAATTTGTTTCCAAGTCATCATGTATTGTTTTTGACTACAAGATCAGTTTACAAGTCGAAGACAAAGTGGAAAGCAGAACCGCTCAGCCTGCCCAAGCTGTTCTGTCACATGAAGACAAAAGGTTATTTGAAAAAGGGTGACAGACCTTTTTCTTATATCAAAATAGGCCTTTACAAGGAAGAAAGACGCAAAGTTGACATTCCTAAATTAGTTAAAGGCAATGCAACAGTAGACAAAGTAAAAAGACAAAAGTTCTGCACGTCTGCTTTTCAGAAAAGTGCAGAAAAGTTATATTGTCTTTTCAAACAAGACTTCTCCTTTTTCATTCCGTCCAATGAAGATGTTTCTCTTAGATCCTCTAAGTGAGTATAAAAGGAAGCTTCCAAGGTCAGAAAGAAAAGTGAAGAAAGCTAAGTGCTTAAACCAAGAGTGAACGTGCAAGTGTGATTTTCATGCATGCAAGTCTTCTGTAAACCAGCATCTGTGTGTCTAAGCTGATTTACCTAAGCCGTTCCTTGAGTCTTGTAAAACACAGTGAGTGCATCTTAGTGAGTGTGTTCATTGTAATCTAGTTTGAGTCTGTCTTAGACTAGTAAGCATACTGTTGTATTCTGTCATCTCAGCTTGAACTATTCCGCATTCAAGCTTGTTTGTAATTAACAATTGTTGATAATACATACAAACATTGAGAAAAAGAGAGTGTAGTTTTTAAAGTGCTGTATTCACCCCCCCTCTACAGCTTATAACTATATACTTTGGGAACCTTTCGGGACCTACAACTGGTATCAGAGCATTTTAGAGTGTGTGTCATTCTAGATCTCTCATTCTCCCAAGTTTCCATGGACAACAGTGCTGCAAATTCTTCTTACTATTACAATGGCTCTATGGGCAAACCTCCCAAATTTAATCATCAAAACTTCTCTGGTTGGAAGTGCAGAATGATGCTCTACTTAGAGAATCTGGATGTACAACTGCCAGAGATAGTGATGGAGGGTCCCTATGTGCCAACCTCTGTCACCACTATAACTCCAGCGGTTGAAGGAGCTGCTCCTGAAATCAGGACCTTTGAGAAAGCCAAAGCTCAATGGTCTGATGAAGACAAGAGATTGGTGGCTCTGGATGCAAAGGCCAGAAACAACCTGGTCATTTCTCTCCCTGATGATGTGTTCAAGCAGGTTGAGAAAATGAAGACTGCAAAGGAGATGTGGGATACTCTGTGTACCGTCTATGATGGACCCACAATCACACTGGACAACAGGATTAACAATCTTGTTAGACAGTATGAACTCTTCTTTGCCAAACCAAAGGAGTCTCTCACTGAAACCTACACCAGGTTCACTGCTCTGGTGAATGATCTCAAAGCTGTTTGGATCACCAAGGACAGTCTTACTTTGGTGAACAAGTTTCTGGACATTTTACCTGAAGAGTGGAACTATTTCTCAACCATCCTAAGGAACTCAGGTACTATCAGAAGTATGGATCTGGTCAATCTGTATGGATCCTTACTGAATGATGAACAATCAAGGCAACAAAAGAGGAATGCCTTGGAAATGTCCAGAAAAGGTACAGCCTTTGTGGCTAATGTGAGACAGTCTGTTAATCAGGTGAGTGATGTGTTCATTCAACCTGATCAACAGGATGATGAAAAGGAGGAGGTGTCAGACGAAGAAGATGCTGCAGATCTTGCTGAACAAGATGATGAGCAAATGATAGCCATGCTTGTCAAAAGGTTCAACAAGAAAAGGTTTGGAAGAAACATGCTGCAAGGAGGTTCAAGTGCTGGCAAAAAGAAGGCATTTGGCAAATCCAAAGCTGAGTGCTTCAAGTGTGGCAAAACTGGTCACATAGCTGCTGACTGTGTGTCAAAAGCTGTTGGTCAGTCATCCAAACCCAACAAGACTAACAAGGATGATGGCTATAGGGTTAAGTACCTTATGGCCATGGCTAAGCTGAGGAAATTGTAAAACTCTGTGTCTTCCAATCGCCAAAAGGGACTCATGGCAGAGACATGTGACTGGGAGGAATCTGATTCATCATCTGATGAAGAAGATAATCAATGTCTGATGGCCAACACTGATGTCCAATCAACAAGCAGTTTCAAACAGGATATGGCTGAAGCTGAAGCCTTCAGCAGCTTAGAGAACTGGAATCCTACAATGATGTATAAGGTACAAAATTTTATGGCTTACAGTTCTGAAGAAAAAGTTAAAATGTTTGAATATATGCTTGTTGATCTCAAAGCTGCTGTTGAGAAGCATGATGCTTTATTATCTGAAATCTCTAAGCTTAAAGCTGATCTTAAAACTAATTCCAGTAAACTGGACAGTTTCCATAAGTTGGAAACTGAGCTTGATGAATTAAAACACGTCAACTCCATTTTACTGGAAGAAAAGAGAGAAACAGATATAAAGCATGCCAAGCTTCAAAAGATAGTTGACTCTTGGTGCCAATCTGCACAAAAAGTCAGCCATTGTATAAGTCAACAGATTCCTGCACAAATCCAAGCCTATCTTGGAGGGGATCTTGACACAGCAGCTTCCATTGTTGAGATAAGCAATTTAAAAGAAGATTTATCCACTCTTGGTGAGCTTCCAAATACATTCATTCAAAATGTGAATGGTAAGCTAATCTCAACAAACAGGTTTGTCAGGCCTCAAAATACTGACAGCTTATGTGAACCAAGCTCAAAAGCTGATGTTGGAGTTTGTTCTCCAAAACAGCCTGCTAAGTGCTCTGCTAGCTCACATAAGCAAAAGAAAGGAAAACATGCTCAAACTGAAGCTGTGGATGCTAAACCTGTTGACAAAACAGGTTCTGAGTCCAAAGCTGTTGGTAAAAAGCATGTTAATCCTTTTGATGCTAAACATTTTGAGAATAAGTTTTCAAAAAGTAAGCAGCCTGTTTTCAACAAGGGTAAGTCTCAGGTTGAAAACAAAACTGCTGTGATTTCAAATAAGTTTTCAAATCATGGTGGTAAGTTGGTTTTAAATGAAAATAAGTTTTCCAAAACCAAACACAGTGAGTATGCTGATAGGCAGCATAAATCACAACTCAGTAGGGGCAAAGGCAAAGCCATTGCTCAAACTGAGACAACTGGGAATAAGTTTCCCAAACCTGTGGAAGCTCAAAGGCCAATCAAGCTTCCTGTCTTTGACATCTGTCCTCCCAAAAAGAGGAAAGAAGAGACAGTCAAAGCTGTGGCCATTGAACTTATCACACAAGCTGTTGATTCTACAAAGAATGCTAAACCTGCTGAAAGAATCAACAAAAATAGCTCAGAATGTGTTTCTGAAGGACCTTCTTCCAAAAGTACTAAAAAGAGAAAATGTTACAAGTGTGGGAAGAAGACACATCTGGCCAAGGACTGTCCTGAACCTGAGGACATGAGGCCTGTTGACTCTGCTGTTTCTCTCACAGCTGTTACAAGCAGTGGTGGAAATGTCATAGTCACTGAGGATGGTATTCAAGCTGATACCATTCAAATAGGGAATATTAGTGTGGACATTCCAAATCCATCAACAAATGTTGATGAAGTAGGAGAACTCATCTGTGTGATGAGTTCCCCTAAAAATAACTAATAATTCTCTTTTCACTCTGCAGGAAAAACAACATTCCCAGGTTTGGTACTTGGACAGTGGCTGCTCAGGGCACATGACAGGTTGTAAAGAATTGCTGAGTGAACTCAGGCCTGAAAAGGGCCAAAAGTCACCTTTGGTGACAATGTGCAGGGATCCACTGAGGGATATGGAACTCTTAAAGCTGGTGCTGCAGTGTTCAAAAGGGTAGCCTATGTGGTTGGGCTAAAACATAACCTTGTTAGCATAAGCCAACTGTGTGATGCTGGCTACAAGGTTAACTTTGATGAGCACCTGGGTTACATATTGGATTCCCAAGACAAAGTTGTGCTGTGTGCTCAACGAAAGAAAGGTGTATATGTTGTGGATATGCATTCTGCTGATCCCACAACTGAAACCTGTTTTCTCACAAGAACCAACGCTGATCTAAACTGGTTATGGCACAGAAGACTGTCACATCTGAACTTCAAGAACATCAACAAACTCTGTAAGAAAGAGTTGGTGACAGTTTTTTTCCTCTATGACTTTCAAAGAATAGATTTATGCACACTTTGAGAAAGGCAAGCAGAGAAAAACATCTTTTAAATCCAAACATAATTTCTCTATTGATACTCCACTCTTCTTAATTCATATGGACTTGTTTGGACCTGTTAATGTCCCAAGTCTAGGAGGAAGAAGATACACTCTTGTAATGGTTGATGAGTTCTCCAGGTACACATGGGTGATCTTTCTAAAGAGCAAAGGAGAGGCTGCTAGAGAGATTATTGGATTTGTCAAAAAGATGGAAATGATGAACTCTGCCCAAGTAAAGCAGCTTAGAAGTGATCATGGTACTGAATTCAGAAAAGTACTCTTGAGACTTCTGTGAAGAGAAAAGGTATCAGTTCACAACTTTTCAGCAGTAGCAAACTCCTCAACAAAAGGGAGTTGCTGAAAGGAGAAACCGAACTCTCATTGAAGCTGCCAGAACCATGCTGTGTGCATCAGGTTTACCTTCATCATTTTGGGCTGAAGCTGTTAACACTGCCTGCTTCACCCAAAACAGATCCTTAGTGGTGAAAAGATTCAACAAGACTCCCTATGAGCTGCTCAAAGGGAGGAAGCCAAATGTCAGTTATTTTCATGTGTTTGGATGTCCCTGTTTCATTCTGAATCAAAGGGACCAACTGTCAAAGTTTGAACCTAAAGCT